>JAJQMO010000012.1:706462-748240 GCA_022530915.1 Paspalum notatum
TCCCGAGTAGATTAATAGAAAGGAGAGTCTTCGTAGCCTAGCGATAAGATTGAGCCAATGCCTAACCCTTGAGCCTCCTATCAAATTGTCTTGAAAAGCGCCTAGCCTAAGCTTGTGTAGAGCCAGAAAGACGAGAAGGGAGAAAACAATAATAAAGGACAGGAGTGAAGCTACCCGTCGCTTCTTGCATGCGCGTGCGTGTCTTTCTTTTTGTGTAGAGCCAGATCAAGCTGATATGAATGTTCGAACGAGTAACACGAGCTATAGGACTACTTAAGTGTTTTTACAGAAAGCGAGTGAATAGTAAGTGTATTCCCGAGAAGTTCGATAAGTCAAAGTTCACTCTAAAGTGATTGATGTAGATTGATTTCTTTCGTACTGAATTTCCCATTGCTTTCATACGCGAAAGAAAGAGTCGATTATCGATTTGCTAGGCCTAAGGGTGCTTCGAACAAAGGAAATCCGAAGAAGGTTTTCTTCAATCAATTATGAAGGAAAGTGAGTGATGGCATGAGACACCATGTTCAGAGCTTCTTCGTTTTTGAATTTGAGCATGCATTTCTTTCAGTCTGTATCTACTAAAAAGTAGTGCAGATTCACTTTGAGACGGGATAGTCTCGGTAAAGGAAAGAGGCTATTGCTGAGCATCTCTATATTGATCTTCGCTTTTACGGACAACCTTTCTTTCTGTAGGTTTAGCCACCGTGTATGGATCCCGGAACTTTGAAATGTAGCAGCGGTGTTATGATATAGATTGCCCATGCAGTTTCGTTTGAGCTGCCGCAAGCAAGTAATTTTGGACGATAGGTTAGGACTTCTCTTATCAAGTTTATTTTTCAGTTTGGACTTCTGTACGAGCTAAACCTGACTCGCTTTCAATCGTAATTTTTTCTTACAACATCTCAATACCGATGATAGTTCACAGAGAGTGTGGTGAACAATGAATTTACAACGTTGCTACTCTCTTCTTTACAGAAAGGAAGCGCACCTTGCCTAGCCTAGCTTGATGGGAAAGAGAAGATATGTTTCATAATTGAATAAAAAGAGAGGAACACAGAAAATAAAACCCTCTTAACGACACATTCGTCCTGAATCCAATCCAACGTTGCCGGAGCTATGGAACCTATTTGATTATAGCTTGCATGCAATAGCTATAGGTTAGTGAAAGTAGGCATGAGTGGAGGGAGGGCACTAGTAGCCTTATCACGTCAGGTAGCTTGCTATCCGAACAACTACGATATATGCCGCTTCGCTACAACTACTACGCCTATGGGCAAAGATCACTTGAAGATAGAGAGTCATGGGCAATCTATCAAGTACTGGAGGCAAGCTCGTCAACTAGTACATAGCCATAGCATAGCTATGATGAGTCCAAGGTTTACGCATCCTATTTTCGCCAGCATATCTTCTCAATCAGCTTCCGAACAAGACGACCCAGCGCAACACTACTACGCCCTATTGCAAGCGTTGTCAACAATACATTAGGAATGTGAGGCAAGCAAGCTCACGTAACTACATTCACATATCTTACGCAACATTACGTAAGTTAACAAAGCAAGCTAAAGCTACTCTACTTATCTATCTACTTCACACATGAGTTGTCTGATAGGAATCGAATATCAGTGCCTTGCAATAGATCAGTTCTAAGCATTACATTAGTAGCATCTTTATGCAAAAGATGCATTGCATCAGAGGTTTTTTCTTTCCGAGTTGCGTGCTACTTCTTCCGATGAAAAGTAACGAATTGATCGATTTGCGGTAACAGCAAGGAACGGTATATGGTAGTCCTCTGGTAGCAAGAGGTTGCTAGCAAGGCTAGACTAAGCACACAAGCTGTATACCAACGATTTCTTGTGGCGTCTAGTGCCAGCAAGTGCACTACCGCGTACAACATGAATTGTTGGTAGCAAAGAACAGCACCTGATAGAAAGGAAGGAAGCTAACCAAGCCTCTTCTGTTTAAGCTAGACAAGGCCAGAATAAGAAAGAAGGGTACAGTAGGCTGGTGACCCTGACGATAGCACTAAGAGTGGTTGAAGAGTGCCTCGGGACTCAATCGTTGAAGAGTGCCTCGGGAAATAGAATAAAAGCACTCCTCCTAAAAGACTGATATCCAGCTCCATATAATCCAACAATTGTGCTCTATTTTCCTGAAGAGAAGACACTTGAACTTCGTCATGTGCTATTGAGCCTTTGAACCTAAGTGCGGACATAAAGTCTTAGCCAATGTTTCTAGACTATTAGGGAGTTGAGTGTATGAATCTCGTAGATGGAACACCAATTTCTTATTCCCCCTTTTTTTCCTATAAATTTATAACTGGTAAAGCTTCTTGTTCCTCATCAGCGGTTTGATGGTGTACTCGACCATATGACTGGCTAAAAACTTCATTAAGAGAATACCATCGAATCGTGAGAAATTAGAAAAGTAAGCTGTTTTCGCGCCCTTGTGAGTAGATCCCAGTTTGGCTATACGCTCTATAAAATCTACCAACATTTTTTTTACTCCTTTCTTCAAGGGAAGGTATTATCAAATTGTAATCTAAAAAAAAATGTGTCTATTTGATCATCCATGGCAGCCACATCATCCCCGGATTCACCACTAAGAGCCCCGCAGCATAAGGTACAAGCACATTATTTAGTATAACAGTCTCTATATCGGCTACAATGAAAGGAAAACATTTCTGTTTCTTCTGCTTCAATGCCGTGATACACTCAGGATATTTACGATACCTACCCAGAGCTCTTGCTCTAACTTCTCGTGGTTCACCCCTAGCTATGCCCGCTTCTATTAAATTCCAAATTATGCTTGCAATTTCATCGGAGCTAGGCAACTCTTTGTCAGTGATTTCATGCCTACCAAGCAGGTACACTCTAATGTATACACCCTTTAAGAAAAGAAATCCTTCTCGTATTCTGCTGCTTTTTTTATTCATTTTTTCTCAATAATAGCATAGACATCCATGTTGGGCACAGCATTCCCACTTGAATCTTCCAAAGAGAAATAGCATGACCTATGATAAAGGACACAGGTTCTCCGCTTGCTCTTCTCATGTTATATCCAATAGTAAACTTCCCATACAACAATTCTGTATTGTACACGTACTTTTTGAGTAGTTTCATTAGGAACGGAACTTGTAATAGAAGAAGAGGATTTTATAGTCAGAATACGGTCGGGGGAAGACTATCCACTGACCGAGCTTCTCTACACTGACCTTTCTTCTGGTCAAGTTCGCAGCTCTTCGAAGAAATCCGATTCTTTTCCTAGGAGAAGAGATTGATTCTAGTTATCTTTCTTTCAAAGCCATCCATGCATAGAGAAGACTGGGCCCAAAGCATTGTAGGTGAGCGAGTAATCTCTGGAATATCAGAAGAGATAGAGATGGTTCTTTTGGCTCATCAAATGGGACTCGGACTTTGCAGAAAGAGAGTAATGTTTCCTCCTTTCTCACTCGCCTGGCTGGTCTATTTATTGCTATTAGGTCCTAATAGAGAAGAAGCTTTTCCCGCATTCCTGTTGATGCAGAGATCAGACGAGAAGGCCCATCTCTTTACTAGAATCCGATGTGATAGAAGGAGCAGCTCTAGCTTAAGCCTAAGTTGATCCTTACTTACTGTTCAAGATGTCTACAACACAATAAGGTAGGCGAAGCCACTAGTTTACTTGCTTGAAAAAGGCAACCTTAGCTGATTCACATTACCTCTTGTTATTTCAATCCTTCCATGTCCAATCCACCCATCAAAGCAGCTACAATGAGTAAGGAAGTTAGCAACACCACTTAACTCATGCTTCTGTTCGACTAGTTGTTCCCGTAACTCTTATTTCTGAAATTCCCTCTTTATCTGATCCTTGAAATCAATTCCCTTCATTCCTGTCAATTCTTGACCATCTGATAGTTCGTAACAGCTGGGGAGAACAATTCATTCATTGGTTAGCCTTCCATTCAGGTCGCTTAGTTAGGTATTTGAATCAGCTGGAACGATGTCTCGGAACTCTTCAAGGAGAGGTTTCAGCTCTGCGGGGACTTCGAGGTCTCCGTTTTGAGGGGCGGTCTCTTTTACCAATAAGGCAAAGACTACCCGAAACTATTCTAAGGCTTCGTGAAGTTAGGTCTTTTTAAGGAAAAGGCTATTCTCCGCAAGAACCTATTTGGATGTGTCCTCCGATTTTCAACGGACCAAGGATCATCTTAACTCTGTCTTTCTCAAAAGAATAGGTATTCAAACCCATCATGGACTACCTTTCTTTCGTACTGCCAAGGTTACGATGGAGATGTCAATCTCTGGTTGAAATGGTAAACCACAGATGTCAATCTCTGCCTAACTCAAATAAAGTGGAAGGGGGAGCATTAGCCTGAGGTGGTCACCATTTGATTCTAACCCTTCACTGTACACCAGGATATCGTCGAAGAATACGAGTACAAACCTTCTCCGCAGTGGTTTGAATACCATGTTCATCAAATTGTTGAACGTGGCCGGTGCGTTGGTCAGACCAAATGGCATGACCTTGTATTCGAAATGGCCTTGGTGGGTCTTGAATGCAGTCTTATACACATCCTTCTCTTCCATCCTGATCTGGTGGTATCCCGAGTCCATTTTCTAGATAATGGTGGCACCACGCAATTGGTCAAGGAGATCATCTATCAGTGGAATGGGATACCGGCTCTTCACAGTTTGTGTATTGAGAGCTCTATAGTAGACACAGAGCCTCCAGCTCCCGTCCTTCTTCTTGACCAAGAGGATAGGCGATGCATAGGGGCTAGTTGAGGAGCGAAGCCCTGCTGCAACAATTCATCCACTATCTTTTATATTTCCCTTTGCTGGAAGTAGGAGTACCGAACCAGGTATTCACTGGTTTTGCTTCTGACATAACAAGGGAAGCAGAGCTTTCCTTTCGCCTCTTTTGTGTTCTTGTCAATTGCACTTCTTGTGACACGCAATTCTGGCAGTTGTACTTCTAGCACTGCTGTCACCATATCATCTTTCTTCTTCATGCAAGTTGTCCCCAAATAGTACCCCCGGCGGCTACACAACTCTCTCAGCTCATTCAAAGTCTTCATTCGCTCTCACTCTTCGGACTTTTAGTGCCATAGGTTTTCCTAATGGGAGTGAGGAGGATAGCAAAGCACCACTCGATTCCACTGATCGAAAGATCGGGAGGGATTTCGCAATGTGAGAATGAAATATGCAAAATAGAGTTCGTTGGTAAATGAACGGCATGGGTGTCCCATCCCAGGTTTGCTACAATTGTAGCAACCTCCTTTCTTTTTCTTCTACGGTTATTTCTGAGTAATCTATTCCAACTTAGTTTGTTAAGTGTAGTTTTCCCTCATGACACTAATTGGGGTTACCAATACATTGACAGGTACAAGCACATAAAAGTTTGCTACAAGAAACCAACGTCCCTCCACTTTCCTATTTGAAAAAAGGAATTGCTCTATCCTTTATTTAATAGTCTCTAATGAATGAGCCTGTGGTATGCTTTTTCTTCGAAAGGAGTACCAGCATATCTTACGTCAAGGTTCAGTGGAGCAACCATCCAGTGCGCGAATCTCCATACTAATCCCTGGCGTAAGTTGACTCCGATGCTCAGAATCGTCTTCCGGTTGATGATTTCTATAAAACGCGTACAGATGCATCTACGTCTTCATATGTTGTTGATGTTTGGGTCTTTCCTCATCTCACTGCAAGGAAAGCTTGGTACTAGCTGTTGGCTTTCGATTTGCAAGGAAATAGCCTTTCGGGAGTCAATTTCGGTATCCAAACAAGTACTCAGCATCTCCTAATGCTTTTCTGGTAGTCCCTTCGCTCAGGACATTTGGTTTTCCACAGGATACCACAAGCACCTGTTCCTTGTAGGAATACACTACCTATCTGGGATTTAAGCTCCCCTGGTTTATCACCTCTCCGTCCAGCTATTCTCTCACCTTGTACATCTCCTATTGTCCCAATTCCTACTTCCTTTGGTTTCAGCTCCGACATAACCTCTCTTAGTACCCCACTATCTGTTTTCTGTTGGTCATTATGCTGGTGATCAATATAACCTGTCGAGGACAGACTACTGGGCTGTATGTGTCACATCTGACACCAGCGCAAATGGTTAGTGAATTGATACATATTTAGCCATTCAACTTGCTAATATTGGAGTGCTTTCACTGATTGCTTCTGATGGGGAGGCACAAATGCTTTGGTTACGGCGGATAATCAGTTGTTTGACAAGACTTATAGTGCACTTTTCTTCCTCTGTAAATCTTTCGGTTTCTTTGTCTTAACTCGAGAAAAGCAACTTCTTTTGGAAGGCTGATACATATTTTGAGCACTAAATGATCATGGGGCTTTGTGCTTTCATGTATTGGCTGATGTGTCATATTGATGCTTTTTTCACTCTCTTTTTGAACTTCCCTTAGAAATATAAATGAGGGGAATCTCTCTTCCCTAGCAAATTGGATTCGTCGAGGTTGAGGGCCTAAACACAATTGAAGTCTTGGGGCTATGGAACCTACCCCACGGAGGCTCTCTTTGTCCCATCCACCAGGTTCTGCACTTTAGGGAGGCCCTTTTTTTATGAATACAATGATGAAGGGGACCCTGGAGTGAGATACTTTGCTTTAGTCTTTTCTTGCCCACGTCTACTTTACGACAGCGAGCGAGTGCCCCTCTTTCTTATGGTCTGACTTCCATCTATTCCGCCCAAGGAAGGGCATCCAAGACCAAAGTTGGCAAACCTTTGGCTTCAGTCTTATATCGCAAGCAGGCATATTCTTCTTCTTGACCCTCGTCTCAATAAAGCCGCTCTCTTCTTCAGGAACTTGGTGTCTCTCTTCCTCCTCCTATACTCTGGTGTGATAACCTCGGCGCCACATTCCTAGCAGCGAATCCAATTTATCATGCCAGGACGAAGCATATTGAGATTTACTTTCATCCGCGATCTCATTGCTACGAAGCAGCTCACCATTCGGTTTATTATCACGAAGGAATCCTCTTTACCCAACCTTGATTGCACTTTTTCGGATTGGTTTTCGTACGCTACGCGCCTAGCTTTTTATTTTGCTGATTCCGCGTTGTGCTCCTAATCCATGAAGGATTGAGTCTCTATACCAATAAGAAAAAATAAGATATGGAAGGCTGAATGAGCCCGACGCCGGATACGGCGGAGGATAATGAGGAGGATAGGATAGAAATACAGATGTCAGGAAGCTGAAGCGGAAATGCAATTCTCGGGTGAGGGAATGGGAGGCTAGCAACCTCGTTTGAAGCGGATTTTCAAGCAGGGTCTGGATTCGTTCGACAGGTAGAAGGCCCAAAGCGGGACAGAAGGGCTTACAGCGCTCTGGGAAAGAAAGGTTCCGCTTTCTCCACTTTAGAAACGAATAGTTTTTAGGCCTTCGGAAAGTAAACTTTTTAGCCTTCAGAACTGAACGTAACAGGTCAAAATGGAAAAAAGTGACCGGTGCGTAATTGAAGATTCGGTGAAAACTAGTCGACCTTTCATCACAAATTGAAGCAGAGGCTGTTAGTTGAAAATCCATTTGCAGATCCTGTTGTTGAGGTAGAACCAGCTTCACCAATAGCATAGACTCTATCAGTCGAAGAGATCTGATCGGCAGGTACGAGGATAACAGAGATAGAGATAAAGGCTTCGTCAGCAGAGACGAGAGCAGGGCCCTTTTTTATACAACTCCTATGCGTAATTGATAGCTTTTTGGTATTCTCCATATATATATACTAATAGGTACGAAATAACAGGAAAGATAGAAATAGTGACTTTGGCTTCAAATAGAGAGCAGCTTAAAGGGAACTCGCACTGGAGGACAGCTCTGAAAAAATAACTGAACACTGGCTAGGAACTGGGCTGCACTAAGCCCGGCACTTTTTTGGCTTCTTCATGAATCTAGTTTTCAGGTAAGGTCAGATCATCTTATTGAATATATATCTGAAAGAAAGCAAAGGAATGAATCGTTTTTCCAATTACCTTCTCTCGAAAACCATAGATCTTCTGGTTACCATTGACTATCCGGCACTTTCGTCTGTAGAGCGAAGCAAGAAATTGCATGGAAGGGCTTGCCCTGCTAATATCAGCCTTGTTTGGAACAATAGATGCAATCCATTTCAGTGTATGTCACTGAGTTCACCATTGCAGTTGAGACGTCAGGCAATTGAGCGTTCCCTAGAGTTTGGTTCAAAGGCTAAGGACTCCCCGCCGCCTTCATAAGGGCACTAAGGCGGAGCACGGAAAATAAAATGGGGCACCCATGTTTTACCAGTCCCGGATCTCAGGGCCGTTTTGCCAACCGCCGACATGAACGAAATCGAATTTCATTGCGGGAAATTAAGATTTCATGAGGGAGGAAAAGGCGAGGCGGAGGGTGGAGAGTCGTACAATGCATTGGTGGGATGAAGGTGCTAGCTTGGCTGAGATAGGAAGTTTCTATGTGTATGTAGATTTGGTTCTAGTGCCCCCACCCTTTTCGAGATCTGTCAGGATTAGCAAGATGTTATAGTGTAAACTATAGAGAAATGGAATGAATGAAATGTATCTAAGAAGAAAGGAAGCCATGCTCCATCCTGTTTATAAAAAGAACATAACCCCCCTTTTTGGTTAGATACCGCTCCGTTAGGTACTAATGCTTCTACCTATCACCCTCCGGGTGAGTTTGAGAACTTTGTTTTTTCCAACGTTAATAGCATTCCGCGAGAAAAGAGAAAAGTCATCTACTGATGTTGTCAGCGGAGTCCCTCGTCCATCCATGTATGAATAGCGGTATCCCCCATTTTGGACAGTGATGAGGTAGTCGACGCAATTTGCATGTGTATTTGCGTTCGGCTTTGCTACTTTCCTTCTAGACTATAAAAGAATGTCCGCGGAAGGGAATAGTCTACGTGGCCCGGGGTAGTCTTTCAATTCCTTTATCGGGTGGGAGAGTTTAGAACCTGTTAAGCCAATAGCAGCAGCTTTAGTCACACTAGCTACATCAGTTGATCATGGATTTAGCATACCACCTCAGAATAGTCTACGTGGCCCCTACTTTTATTTTACTACTTTTTTCCAGTAATGCGGACAGCCCTTTTTAAAGCGCTAGGCCGGGCTTGCCCCTGACTCTCAAAAAGAGCAGGAGGCCTCAACTCATTCCATTAATGTTGTTTCATTCCCCACGCGGCTGAATCCAACTCAGTCTTTATCCTGCCTTGGAGTTCTCTCTCATAACTGAAAGGAGGTATTAGATTTCTCGGATTTCGAGCTAGCTGCCCTGGCGCTTGCGCCTTGCCATTAGCGCAGCCCTTTTCTTTTTCTTAGCTTTATTTGAAGCGTAGTTTTTCACCTTCAAAAGAAGGCGCCAGCGCTTTTGTAGTGACCCCTCCGGGGTCCCGGGTTGCTTTGGCGCGCCCCACCTCGTCAGTCCTGTGTTGTACTTGACTTGACTCTCCCCCGCTTGCTCGCAGTGTTAAAAAATGACACGAAGCTGGACATGAGTAGATGTTGTTGGTCGAAAACGTCTTTCATTCACAATGAAACAGAATGGTCTCGCTCGATGCGTCATTTTATGATGTGTATTTTCATATTAAGAGTTCTTATTCTTAAAAGAACTCAACTCAAAGCCCAACCGTCAAAAGGATGCTACAATGTTATAAATTCTCAACTTAACACGCCCCCTTACTTCCTTCGTGACCTCCCACTACTTCATCTACCGGAATGATTAGGCAGATCTCCTCTAGCATTAAACCTGCTCATGATCCTTAGGCTATAGAGCATGGAGCAGACAGAGAGATGAAAGGACCACCTTCTCCTGCTTGCTTGATCGGAATCTATTTACATTTAGAATAGCTGAAGTGCTACTTAACTTCACTTAGTAGTTGAAACTCGGAGAGACAGAGAGAGTCCTCTCTCATACTTGCCAATTCCCTTGCTGATCAGCAAGGGAATTGGCAGGAACCAACCTTAGTTGCCCCTCGGTAGAGTGAGTCTACTTAGCGAACTGGCAGGACGCAGAGATCGATTGATCAATATGCATATCGAGAGTTGATGGTTGACCGCCGCCCCCCTTGTCCTGTCCTGGAGGCTCCCCGGCCGGGGAGGCAAAGGGGATTGCTATCGTCACCCTTTCTCCCGGTGTATGTGAAAGATAAAAAGTGACGAACTTTTTTTCTTTTCGGTTGGTTGGTCCAAGAGAGTCAGCTTCCTTAAGTCCGTTCTTCCTCAGTAGCTCAGTGGTAGAGCGGTCGGCTGTTAACTGACTGGTCGTAGGTTCGAATCCTACTTGGGGAGATTTGATTCATTCTGAATTCGAATTGATAGTTATAGCTTTTCTGACTAGCGACCCCTGTCCTTCTCCTTTTTTTTTCTAAAGACGCAGCAGAATCGTCAAACGGGACATCAAAAGTGGGAAGTTGATTGTAGGATTTCTATTCCTCACTCTCGTATAGGTGAACTTGGTTCGTTCAATGAAAAGGGATAAGAAGGATCCACTGGGAATGAATGGGAAGACTGGGGTAGTATCTTCATTAGCCGGAAGGAATTCGTCTCCACTAGCGTAATTCGAAGAACGAACAAGAAAAGGCGTCACTGTTTAGGTAGGAGGATGGATGGATGTGGTCCAATGGCTAAAGCTCTGCCAGCTTCTTGTAGACTGGCAGTCTCCGAGAGGAACCTTAACCCCCCCGGGGGAGGCCGGGTGGGATGGTATACTTTTTTTCGCCACAAGTGGGAACTCAGTCCTTGGTAAGACACAAGGGGGGAAGGAAGATCTTCACTCATTCATTAAGATTAAGTGCCTGCGGTGAGACGCGACCCACAACAAACGAAGGGGGTGGAGGGAGACCGAAGAAGGAACAATTGTCTTGAATGCTACGCTGGGATCAGCAGCTTCCAGTGAAGACAAAATGAGTCGGGCAGGAAGAGGAAGATCGTGCGGGGGAAAACGGGGTTCGAACCCGCGACTTCTGGCGTGACAGACCAGCACTCTAACCAACTGAGCTATTTCCCCCTTTCGTAACTACTGTCGATTCAACAGTCACCTACCGGTTACCTTTGTAACTATACCAAAACCAAAGTAGCTGTACAACAGAATGCCCTTCGCCTTTAGTACTTTTTTTTTCTTTTGACGACAGTAGAAAGAAATGGCTCTGCTCGCTTAGACTCGGGGCTCCGCGCTCTATCAGCTATCAGTTAGTTGGCGCTACGCGCGACTTCTGTTGACAAAAGCGAACAAGATAGCGCTAGCGCCCGCGGAGAACTTTCGTTTGTTCGCCTTCTAAAAGGCCTACTGACCTGCCGGTGAAAAGCCGGTTACAAAATAAATAATAAGACGTAGGTAGTGAAAAAGTACCAAAACAACTGAAGCCTACATCCCACTACGTCTGGGTTCCCCCTTCCTATGAACCTTGAGTCAGAGGTCTTACCTTGAGTCAATAGGTAGGGTCAACTATACCAAAGTGGAAGGGGCACTTTCTAAGCTATTAGTGGGCTGGTTTGAACTATTGATTTACTGAATCGAGTGAAGCTGTGTTGCGTAACAAGACTATAGGTCGCCAAGGCCTAGAAGTACAAGTGGTCGCCCTAACGGTCACTCTCAAACTCACTACTTGAGTGACTTTCGTCACTTAGCTTCTTTAATAGGGCTTGCCAAAGAACCCCTCCGGGGCCCCGGGAAGAGGAAGAAGGAGATAGAGCAAAGGTCTCCTCTTTCTGTCCGCTCTTCCCGGCATGTAGAGATCCGATTGGGCTTATAGTTTAATTGGTTGAAACGTACCGCTCATAACGGTGATATTGTAGGTTCGAGCCCTACTAAGCCCATCTGACCTGCTTAATCAATGACTCCGGTAGTCACCTGAACCACTCTCTCGGATAGCCCACAGCCTCTCTTCTGGATGCGAAAGAAGATTCGATCAACGTACAAGGTTTGCCTTCTTGTGAGAAGGAGGGTTCTGAATTGTGTTCTCAGTGCAAAAGGAGTCTTTGAGAAGGTTCAGTGAGTCTGAAGAGAGAGAAGATCAGTAGAGCAGTCCGGCAGCAGGGGTCCGCTTTGGGATTTGCCTGATCGACCCCTACCAGTGTATTAATATACAAAAATGAAGATTGACATTCGTATGTACAATTTACCGGTTCTTCCTCCCGAATTGAGACCCATTGTTTATAGGTCTGGGGATAAAGTAGTGACTTCGGATATTAATGAACTTTATAAGAGAGTTATCCGTCGGAACAACAACCTTGCCTATCTATTAAAAAGAAGTGAATTAGCACCAGCAGATTTAGTAATGTGCCAGGAAAAATTGGTACAAGAAGCCGTGGATACACTTCTTGATAGTGGGTCCCGCGGGCAACCGACGAGGGATGGTCACAATAAAGTATACAAATCACTTTCAGATGTAATTGAGGGTAAAGAGGGGAGGTTTCGCGAGACTCTGCTTGGGAAACGGGTCGATTACTCGGGGCGTTCTGTCATTGTTGTGGGTCCTTCGCTTTCATTACATCAATGTGGATTACCTCTAGAGATAGCAATAAAGCTTTTTCAGCTATTTGTAATTCGCGATTTAATCACGAAACGTGCTACTTCTAATGTCAGGATTGCTAAAAGGAAAATTTGGGAAAAGGAACCCATTGTATGGGAAATACTTCAAGAAGTTATGCGGGGACATCCTGTACTGTTGAACAGAGCACCTACCCTGCATAGATTAGGCATACAAGCCTTCCAACCCACTTTAGTAGAGGGGCGTACTATTTGTTTACATCCATTAGTGTGTAAGGGTTTTAATGCGGACTTTGATGGGGATCAAATGGCTGTTCATCTACCTTTATCCTTGGAAGCTCAGGCAGAAGCCCGTTTACTTATGTTTTCTCATATGAATCTCCTGTCTCCCGCTATTGGAGATCCTATTTGCGTGCCAACCCAAGACATGCTTATCGGACTTTATGTATTAACGATTGGAAACCGTCGAGGTATTTGTGCAAATAGATATAATAGTTGCGTAAACTCTCCAAATAAAAAAGTAAACTACAATAATAACAATTATTATAAGTATACGAAAGATAAAGAACCCCATTTTTCTAGTTCCTATGATGCACTGGGAGCTTATAAACAGAAACGAATCGGTTTAAACAGTCCCTTGTGGCTCCGATGGAAACTAGATCAACGCATCGTTGGGTCAAGAGAAGTTCCGATTGAAGTTCAATATGAATCTTTTGGGACTTATCATGAGATTTATGCCCACTATCTAGTAGTGGGAAATAGAAAAAAAGAAATCCGTTCTATATACATTCGAACCACTCTTGGTCATATTTCTTTTTATAGAGAAATAGAGGAAGCCATACAAGGATTTAGTCGGGCCTATTCATATACTATCTAAACAAGGAAGTTAGATTCGGCGATGCCCCTTTCGGGGGGCATTCCGATTTTGCTAGTACCATCTTTTTTGCCGCGCAAATCCAGATTGAGATTGAGGAAAGGGAGTAAATTAAGTTTTCGAATCACTGACTCAGGCCCATTGTCGAATCCTACTCAGCCAAAAAAGGGGGGTACTTATGTATGGCGGAACGGGCCAACTTGGTCTTTCATAATAAAGAGATAGACGGAACTGCTATGAAACGACTTATTAGCAGATTAATAGATCATTTCGGAATGGGATATACATCCCATATACTGGATCAAATAAAGACTCTGGGCTTCCATCAAGCCACTACTACATCGATTTCTTTAGGAATCGAGGATCTTTTAACAATACCCTCTAAAGGATGGTTAGTCCAAGACGCGGAACAACAAAGTTTTCTTTTGGAGAAACACTATTATTATGGGGCTGTACACGCGGTAGAAAAATTACGCCAATCCGTTGAGATATGGTATGCTACAAGTGAATATTTGAAACAAGAAATGAATTCCCATTTTTGAATAACGGATCCTTCTAATCCAGTCTATCTAATGTCTTTTTCAGGAGCCAGAGGAAATGCATCTCAGGTACACCAATTAGTAGGTATGAGAGGGTTAATGGCGGATCCTCAAGGACAAATGATTGATTTACCTATTCAAAGCAATTTACGCGAGGGACTTTCTTTGACAGAATATAAAATTTCCTGCTATGGAGCCCGAAAAGGAGTTGTAGATACTGCTGTACGAACAGCGGATGCTGGCTATCTTACACGTAGACTTGTTGAAGTAGTTCAACATATTATTGTGCGTAGAAGAGATTGTGGTACTATCAGAGTCTGTGAGTCCTCAAAATGGGATGACGGAAAAACTTTTTGGCCAAACACTAATTGGTCGTGTATTAGCAGACGATATATATATTGGTTCACGATGCATTGCTGCTCGAAATCAAGATATTGGAATTGGATTAGTCAATCGATTCATAACTGCCTTTCGAGCACAACCATTGGAATGGCTGATCATTTCTTGTATGAAGTTTTTAAGACCTCACTAATCAGCCTTACACTTTTTAGTTCATAATGAATAATGAATGAAATGAACCCCCAGATGAAGAGAAAATATCCCCTCCCTTTTACTAAACCGTGGGGAGCCCCGAGTAGTTTACCGGGCAAATTTGGTTGTCGTGACGATATCTTTCTTAGTGGAAGATCGGAAAAGACTTCTCTTCATCACGAGACTGATCGGATCTGCCGTAGACACCCGGGACCTCCACAAACAAGGCAGGCAAAAAGAGTAATAGGACAACAAGAGGAAAGAGTTATGCTTTCATTTCTTTGTTGAGATTTCAATTCGGCACTCGGTTCCTTCATCTTAAGTAAAGTGAAGTTTACTTTTTCGATTTTGAATTCACCACAGCATTTCTCCTTTTTTTCTACCCCAGGATTTGTTTGGATTTATCGAAGCGTATGTTGTATGCCCCCCATCCATTCATAAGCCAGTGTTGCCCTACCGAGACGAGAAAGGAGTGCGGATATTTCCAACGGGTCGATTTATAGGAGTGTACTTTAGCGAAGAGTTTAAGTATGCTAAATCAATTGGTTCTACAGTGACTCCTTTAAGGGGTTATCTATTTAAAAAAGGGGAAGGGCTATTTGAGCGGTGCCACCTTTGTTCAATCGAGTCCATGTTATATATTTCCCAAAACCCATTCGTTCACCGACCCGTGGACCAGAGGTTGCTTGCTTGGAATTGGGCTTTCTAGCTTTCTTTAGTACAATCTTTTTGCGAGAGCAACCCCGGGTTCGTTCCTAAGACTACACTCACTGCTTTCTCTGTTCATGTTCCGGCATAGGGGATCTAGTGGTAGGATAGGGGACAGAGCTTTAGGGCTGCAGTAAACCTCATATGCGCGTGGCTCATCATAAGACCTTAGCCTGATGTCCTACCCAAAGACTTCAAAGGTAGTCACAGGACAACCTTTCCTAGTTCTAACTTCCAAACCTATAACTTGGTTTGCTTGCCTGCTTCCTATCTGACCTATCAATCAAAGAAATGTTCTAGTTCCGCGATACGAGCTTGACTGTCGCTCTGAGACAGTAGATTTCTTGGTTGGGGGTCCCTTTATCAAAGGCTCCCTTCCCTACTGATCATACAACAAATGAACGTGGTTAGAAAGATGGCACATCGATCTTCTGTACACCCTGTTCGTGCTGCGGAACGAAGAAAATCCGCCTTCCTTGGAAAAATCATTCCTGACTCCGAAGTCTCAAAGGAGACTTGGGTGGCGCCTTCTGAAGAGCCCTTCATTCTGCGACTCAGATAGGCTAGGATTCGTGTCTCAGCCGGAAGGGGTCGTAGGACTGACTCAGACAAAGCGTTAGAAGTACGATCTCCGAATCTATAAGCTTTGGCCTGCCTTCTTCCCTTATCTAATCTCTTAGGTAATAAGAAAGTGATGTTAATTGTCACGCTAAGGAGCTGACCAGTGACATTTCTGTCTCAATTGAAGTCAACCTTACTATACTCGCTTGTAGGAGATCATCGCTCAGAAGGGCGTTCTTTCGCTAGAAAAACAAGAGTTTGAAAGATCACCCACGAAATGGTCAAGACTCTCCTGTTTATGGCCCCTTCTATTCTATAGCTATTTATCGACATGTTGTTTCGAATGTCCTTGAAAAGGCCTACACACATACCCTGCCACTCGATGTAGGTTTTGCCAGCGATGTGTAGTGGGTTTGTTCAGTAGAGATGGGTAAAGCGCACAAGTATTGGAAGGAAAGTTTAACCCTTCTTAAAGGATAAAAAGTCTGTATTGAACTATGATTTGAATTCCTTTCTTATTAGTTTCCAAGTGAAAAATGTTCATTGCCTTGATCAGAGCCTTTAAGCCTTTTAGAAGCGAGAATTTCCGCTGCTTCTATTTTTCCTAAAGCTAATGAACCGAATGGAAGAGACTCACTTATTCTAAATAAGAAAGAAGGAACCAACAAAAAAATAAAGAATTGTTCCAACCTCGGCTCGGGGTCTGTCTGGAAATGGAAAATAGTTCTCTCTCTCATCTGGTCTCGCCGCGAGTGACAAGAAAAACAAGTTAATAATTGGAATAGAACGCAATCGTCAACCAAAATCGGGTAGGATGTATTATAAAAGAAAGCCTTGCCTCACTCGCAAGTGAGGACCTCACCCCTCCTTCCTCATTTATTGAGAATGGAAAAAGACAATGTTCATTGCTTCCTCAAAACAAGAGTTCCACGGGCGGTTTTTCATAAACCTCTTTAAGCAAGGCAAGGCGATTCATGAAGGATTCCTCTCCTCTAGTTGGTCTATTAGACTATTATTACTATAAGGTCCCCTAAAACAGGCATACCCGTAAAGGAAAGGCAAGGGAAAATGGACGGAGATTGGTCAAGCAAGAAAACGGATGCGCGTTAGCGCAACGGCTTTCGCGCTAGTTGCTCAATCCGTTGCTTGTTTGGTCTCCTCTCCTTAATACTGGTCGAGTATTTCTGTTCTTTTCTTTGATTTGGGTTAAGAACAGTAGTCGGACATTCCACTTTGTTAAGTTCTTTTTTTTGATTCGACATAACAAGAACAGAATCACGCTCTGTAGGATTTGAACCTACGACATTGGGTTTTGGAGACCCACGTTCTACCGAACTGAACTAAGAGCGCTTTCTTACGACAGGAGATAAAGCAGTAAAGAAAAGGATGATTTTTGTACCGCATGCATATAGAAAAATGAAACTCTGAATTTTGTCCAATTTGAATCGATCTCAATTGATCCCTCGTTACTGCCCATAGGAGAAGTAATAGGTAGGGATGACAGGATTTGAACCCGTGACATTTTGTACCCAAAACAAACGCGCTACCAAGCTGCGCTACATCCCTTTTCAAAATTGTTGTACAGTGTCATTGTACAAAACCCCTGTCTTGTTTTCCACATCGTAATTTTATCCTCCATCTATATACAACTTTCTTGTCATTTCTTCTTTTTGGTTTCATATAATAAATGATATACATCTGAAACCCAACCTAACGTATAAAGAAAGAATATTTATCGGTAATGCTCAGGAAGAAAGAAGGGGTCATCTTTTTGTTTTTTATTCCACCCTTATGTACCCTTCTTTGCATTTTTTCAAAAGCCTGTTCAACCTCATATCACCTAGAACAAGTCATGGACTTCTTCAATGAAAGAAAGTCTCATGTCGCTTTTTTAGCCTTAGCAGCTGCTTTTTCAAAGCCATTCCCGCAGCTGTCGTCAACGGTCCTCGGGCATCCGTCCGTTCTTGCTTCTGGAGTTCAGCACTGAGTCTCGTAGACCGATTGTTTGTAGTACCTGCTTCAATCGCTTTCATGGGCTTCGAAGCATAAAGATCGAGAAATGGGCGATATCTGGCCGATGTCTTTCAAAGTGAAAGATTGAAGTTCTTTATCAGCTTCATCGATTAATGTGGTTGGTTGAAGTAGCACTTGCATTATCGTTTCAGTTGGTTTTGTTGAACTTACCTGAAGGTTCCCCATAGCCATATATAGGCCGTAGGAGGTATACAGCACAATTTACTACTAATTAGGAGGTATACACCACAAAATAGTTACTTAATAAGTAGCTGTCTTTGCATTCCATTCCATTTGGATAATAAGTAGGTAGGAGGAAGGACACCTGGCTACGATAGCGGGACTCGGCTGTAAAAACAGCTCTACTATTCCTTCAGTTCCAACTGTACAAACCGGTATTCGGAAGCTATAGGGATACTAGTCATTCTAGCACTTTCCTACTCTTCGTTACTGGACAAGACTGGTAGTACTGTATTCTTGACGAGCACTGCTCATATATGTCGTAAGGGCCCATGCATTATACCTATGTACTTTCTCATGCTTTAATATAAATTTACTGCCCCATTCTTTCTACGATAGCTGGAACTAATTCCTTATCAACCAGTAGCTACCCGTTCACTTAGCCTACAAACTACTAGTCCATAAGTAGGTAGCCCATATGGAAGAAAGGAGAGCTAGGCGAAAGCCACAAAGAAGTAAGTGAGCTAGGCATTCCTGATTGTCCACGTTGAAAGAAAGAAATAGATAGCTGGAAAAGACTATCACTATCCAACTAGTTGTTTCGTTCCTGCTGTCCAAACAGAGCTAACTATTCGTTCCCGTAGCAAAGGGGGAATGTAGAAAGAAGTAGATTGCTTTTCTTGCCAGGAACTACTAACTGACCTCTCAAAGCTTAATGATAAGCACAGTACAGCCACATGATCAAACTTGATCCTTGTTTATTCCTAAATGAAATTTTTAAGCAATTTGCCCTTCCTTGTCAACAAAACAACTAATTTTTGAAGGCTATGAAGGGAAATTGATTGACAAGCCCTTACTTCAATATATATATGCGACTTTCCCAGCTTATATACTTGGGGCTTCCGCTGCGCGCCTTTATTTGACTTTTCTACGAAGACAACAAATCCTACTAGAAAGGGACAAGTAAGTTGCCTCAGTCCTTTCGATTATTAGTAGGGGCTCGCTCAAAATATGTTCCTTATCTGATAACAAAGCAGATTGGTCGATTTCTGTTTCAGTAAGCAATTTCTTAAAGGATCAAAATCAGAAGAATTTCATTACCTTGAGAGTATAAGTTTGAACATTTTAAGACCCAAAAGAACAATCTCTATATATTCTAATATTCCAGAGATTCTTTGCTGATCTGCTCACCTACAATGCTTTGGGCCCAGTCTTCCCTATGCATGGCATTTCAAGAGAGAGAACTGCAAGAAATCTCCTTTAAGAGATATGAACAGAATCGGATTTCTTCGAAGAGCTATCTGCGAATGTCTCTTCTTTTGTTTTGATATCAGAATAATTGTTGAAGAGGGCAATGAGACTGCAGTAAAGGAGGATTACTTGCATTGATATCATCATGAGTGGATTGATTAATCAATGTATTGAGAGTAGATGGAGTAGGTGATCTACGAGAAAATAAGTGCTCAAAATCTCAATAAAATTCTTCTGCTGGGGACGCTTATTCAACTTCATAGATTGCCTTTTATTTTTAGTATTCGGATAGGATTTCTGTTGGCTTCATCTCTAGGTTGGGATGGCTTTCCTTCTGTGTATCGAAAGCTGGAATTGGAAGTAGAAAAGTTGGGATATACGGTTCGGTGGGATAGTTTGATATTGTCAATAAGCCTTCCTGCCCCTTCATGTTCGGTCAGACAAGGAAGTTCGAAAGCAGATCGATGGAAGTTGCTTGTTCGAATCATATCTAGGAGATTAGCTAGAGTAGGCGTTGGCAAGTGATATGAAGCAACCAATGAAAGAAATGGCCCCGGTGCTGAAAGTTCTACCTGAGTGAAAGGATCGTTCCCATTCTATCTATGATATAGTTTATGATTCAAGAAAGCATGGTTGGAGTTCTTCTATTGACGAAGGGAAGAGGACGGTCTGACTTTTCTGAGATACCTGACTTAGTGGACTGGTCATAGCGGAAGGTCAGAGGTGGGAAAGAAGGAAACAGAGGAAATGCTTACTGTGACCTAGCCTGACGGATGGATCTAAGACCTATAGAATAGTGGATCTCACACTGTGTTGGGTGACTGAGGTCCATCAAAACAGTAGGTGCATTCGTCTAAAGGGCAGACCCTTGAATTCACTCAGCCTGCTTTCGGCAACAGCATTCAACTTTACCTGTCTGTGGGGCTTTGACTCTGGTGGCTCCTCCTTTGACTCTAACCTCTGCCTACCTATAGTTTCACTCCAGTCGCTTCTTCCTTTTTACTTATTTGAAAGTGGGCGTCGAAAGGAAATTGAGTAAGTATCATATTTTTTGAAATGAATTTCAGGCGTTGGATATAAAGAATAGCTCCTAAGTAAGGTTACTAAGGTGGCTAACAATGGTTGGTAGGGCGAGACCCACCGAATAAGCTCATTGTTTCCTAGGCGTGAGGCAATCTCCAGGTTCATGGACTTGCGGTCTCTCTATAAGTGGTCGCATAGAAGAGCCTTCCATAAATACAAGGTCTGTAGACTCTGCGGTTTTATAAGTACCACTCAGAATGGTATAAGTTATAATAAGGCCTTTGACCCTGTCATCGATCTCCTACTTTCCTCTATTCCTTGGCTCTGACTAGCGACTCTACACTCACAAGGGAGAACAAAGATCAATCTTCTTATTAGAAAAATGATAGTTCTAGCTTAGTTGCCAAAGGAACTTCGAATGTGGTGTGGTCTTTATGTTCCGTTTGTAGGAAAGTGCTATTGTATTAAGAAGAACTGTGTATTTTGAGAAAAGTGAAATAAACTGTAGTAGGGAATCACTACTTTTACTAACAGGAATCAAAATAAAGTATATGGATTGCAAACCTTTTCTGCTTTGGGTCTTAAGTGAATGAAAGGGTGGGTTAAAAAACCATTCCAGCACGAAGATAGGCTACACTCAAAAAGCGTAGGCCCTAGGTGAAAAACATGGTACGAAAACGGTTACATTAGTGGAGTCAGATCCCGATCAGAGCGGCCTCATCGAAATAAACATATCCAAGAAGGCAGGCACACGACTGGATATCAAAGGTGGGGCTCGAAGCTGCCATCTCCAACTAGTTGGTTGAATTCTTTAATCGACAGGTGAGGCGGAAAGTAGGTAATCGCATTCCGAAGCAAGGAGTTAGGATCGACAAAGCACCATTTCCTCCGCTATGTCTCGCTCTTCTATCAAGTGAAGAGCTCGCTGCGCTGTAGCTGAACTGGAAGGCTACCAAAGGCGCTAACCCTGTCTTTCCCAAAAAGTATCGTCTTGTGTACTTTCCCTAGGGAGGACAAAGATTAACCAATAGTAGTCCCGAGGATTGTATGAGCAAGGTCCGAACTGTTCCTATTAGTAGCAACATGAGGAGCCCCGAAGGGAGAATAAGAAAGATTAACCGACGCCGCGTTTTCAGAAGAAGCAATTGGATAAGAATCATACGCTGTGAATGAGCAGACGAATCGACCGAGGGCTTACACACAAGAACAGAACCTAACTCTACTTCTTTTTCCTCCTCTCCTCTTTACTGCCCCCGCTATCCTATCAACAGGTCAGTCAATATCTGTAGTGGAGAAAGAAGAGTAGCCCCCGGGTCATCAATTAGTAATAGAATAATCCCAGTAGTAGTCTCTTGCCTAGCGGAGTCAGCCCTTAATGGGCAGACCAAAGATTGACATCGTTGTCTAAGCGTGCTTGCTTTGCACACCGGCACAGCTGAATGAGAATCTGCTGCTCAGATTGAGTGGCTCACTTCCTTGAGAAGGCTTTCTATAACTAAGAAATGAGAATTGTTGACCCATATGATCTCAGGCTCATAAAGAGGATGAAACTTTGAATTTCATTCACACTTTGAGATTGAGCTCGTAAGTTCTTTTTTCCCAGGTGTCTAGAGAAACCTGCTTTGAACATGACCATTCGTACCCAAGGAAAGTTTTGGCAGGCATTACTGTGATCTTGAAGCCCTTGCTAGGAGCTAGTCGGTACGGCTCACTATTAAATAAAGAAGGTTCTGGCATGCTTCGACTTATCCTACTGCCCGCTGATATGTACATGGCAATAGAAGACTATACCACTTTTCGGGGAAGGTTTTCAAAAGCGCTTCATTGTGTGACGAGTTTAGACGAGTAAATAGGCAGGCCGAAGGCGGCTTACTAAGCGAGAAGGCTCCAAGCAGCCTAATAACGCATTAGAAGGGAGCTTGCTTAAGCGGTATAGCTAAGCTTACTCATCAAGGGCCGATAGATAGAGCAGCTCTTGTTGCTAATGGAGAAAGATTGGAGTGAAGTTTAGTATGCTTTTTTAAGATCAGAGGAGGAAAAGAATGAAGGTGTGGGCGGGAAGGAGGAGGCAAGGCCCCTCAATGTGTATTCGACTACTCATTACGGAACCACCGATTGATCCGATTAGACTTCCCGCGGGGTAGCACGGGGAACTTGCTGAATCAACTCCTTGGAATCAGAGGCCTGACTGAGGGTCAATCCTATGGTAACCTCAACCTAGGAATGCCTGTTTCACTTCCTTTACAGAGCCAACTGAGATGCTCTGTCTCGATGTTGACCTAACATGGATTGATTAGAAATGATGAAGGGTCTCATCCTGATCTCGCAAAGGATCAGCAAATAGCTGTGTGTACTCGAGGACTCTTAGGGAAAGAAAAGCACTTTTTTCTCTCAGCAGTTAGACCGGCTATGGGCGGATTGGTTATATACTGCGCCTTCCTTCTTTCGAACCTTTTGGTATGTATTGCCCCCTAACTATAGATCAGATCCACCGGACCAGAAACTAAATTCCGCACTGCTGCTGAGTCGTCGGACTTATCCACCTCAGGGATTCGTGGAATTTCCGTTTTTGAATTGCGTTGGGGGAAATCTACCAAAGCTAGGCAGATAGATAGACTCCTTTCCCGCTGCTAAGGGAGAGCAAGAAACTAAATCAAATGATTTTCACCAGCGCCCTTTTTTTGCGGGTACTAAGAGTCCTCTCACTACCAACCAGCAGACATCATCATCTGGCTGGGTCTTGCCGGTATCAACAACGAGAAAGAAGAACCAAATGGAAACAGCAACTAACTATGGCTCTTGGCCCAGACAACGTCCTAGGCGTAGGGGAGATCAAAACAAGAAGTCACGCCTAGACGACGACGCCCGTCCTGGGCTGCAGTAAGTAGATCGAGAGGTCGTTCCGCCCCTTGTCCCCGAAGATGGGTAATATGTTCTCATACAATGTTGCTCCAACTTTTTTCTAGAGGGCCTAGCTGGCGAGCGATCCCAGTCCGCGGCAGAGAACAAGACAGCAAGCGAGCGTACCTTTGTTCGCTTCTTTTCCACCAAGCACAGAAGTTTAAGGAGAACTGTAGGTCGGTGGCTACCTAAGGAAACTCCGATTCGATCCGCCCCCCGGCTGGGAGGCATCTACCTCATCCCGATCACAAGGAGAGGTTCACCATGATGGGGGGTCAGGTACTTGAATTCTTTTCGTTCCGGAAAGAATTCAATGCATAGGGGACCATCCTTTTTTTGCGGCATGCTCTCTGATTTACGGATTCGCAGGGGGCCGAGGGCCAACCTTAGTTGACTGACAATGACAAAGGCTTGCGAAACAAAGTAGCGCCTTTGAAATGGAATCTTAATTAAGTAGTCTATCAGTGGTGCGAAGCAGCTTTGCCCCGGGGAGCGAAAGGTTATACCTTTGTAAGCGAACTGCGGTTCTTCTATGTAGGGTATTTTCCCCCTTTACTCTCTTAATTAACGTCGAGCTAAGTGACTTTGTGTAGCGTAGTAGAATGAAGGCTACGTACGCACCGACACTCTCTTATCCCTAAGCCTCTTCTCTAACTCGCTCGCCTACAAAAAAAATAGTAGGCGAGGCTAGGCAAACTCAGCCGCTGACTTTGACTGTACTGTAGTAGACTTTCGTCGCCTTTTCTTTTATAACCCTTTCTCATGTTCTTTCATTCATCAAGTAGGCGAACCGTCAGGTCCTTAGTAGCGTTGACAAAGAAGAAGAGCCGGTGAAAAAAAAGAAAGCTAGAATTTCCAATAGTGAGACCAGCTTGACAAGCTACCTTTCCTCTTGATCTGGGGTGCGAAGATAATTTTATATGACTTCCACTTCTCGATCCCGGCCCGGAAAAGTGACCGGCCCCTTGATGAATGAAAGAAAGGGTTTATGAGCCCTAGCCCTGTAAGCCCACACCTGTGTAGAGTAGATCGTTCAACACCTGCGGCACAAACCCATTTTTGACCAATTGGTCCGTATATCATAGGCGACCGAACGGCCGCCCCCCGTCTTACTAGACCAACCTGCTATAATTATTCCATAAACACCTAGCGAAGATATGGCAAACAAATAAAGTAGCCCTATGTTCGGATCTGACAATACCATACCATAATCAAAAGGTACAACGGCCCAAGCGACCAGACTTAACATAAATGTAGCCACCGGAGCCATTCTAAAAAGGGAGAAATTAGCACTACTTGGTGAAATAGGTTCTTTTAGAATCAATTTAAAACCATCTGCTAGAGGTTGTAACAATCCGAACGATCCCACTACATCAGGACCCTTTCGACGTTGCACAAAAGCCATTACTTTACGTTCAGCTAGCACTAAAAAGGCTACTCCTAGTAGAAGTGGTAGAATTAAACAAAGTATTTCCGCTGGAACAGCTATGTACGTTTTCGATTTTCTATTCACTCATGATCGGGCCTGACCTGGTCGACCCGATCAAACTATTGAACTTATGATCTGGCCTGGTTGACCCAATCATGATATTGAAGGATGGGACCTTTTCTCGATAAACTCCGGATCCCGAGAAGTTTTGAAGATGGTGCTCCTGTTACGTTACTTCGAATGGAATCCTCACTTGACTAAGCATAAGCGAAAAACGTGGCTGAGAGTAAGCAATCCCCTTTCCTAGTGGTTGAGTCATGATCAGAAATATTGCGAAAGAAAGTGAAATGTCCTATCGTCGTCCCAATTTGGGTAATCCACGATGTCTTCATTTTATGTACCCATCTTTACTCGTTTTCGGTGCATCGATAGTTCGTTGTACTACACTTTGAACTAACCTAGAGGCCGTGCTTAGGCAAAAATCGATATCAGTGAAGTAATCCCGGAACTCTAGAAATCGTGAAGAATTTCTTCCATTTTGTTCAATATCGCGAATATAGTGGAAAAGGACCCCCTCTAGAACATTCCTTTGAATGGAATTGTTCATTGGGTTCGACTTGTTGTTCAAAAAAATCGAAAGCAGTCTCTCGTATGTTATTGTAAGGTGATTCATTCATAATATTTATTATTTTTCAAGATGCTCAAAAAGTAGATTTTGTAATCGGCTTTTGAGCTCCATTATGTGTACTTCATCAATTTAGGAATTATGGACTTGGCGGTAGTGGTCAATACTAACTGCACCGTCTAAATGCTCCCTGACCAAGTTAGCGTACTCACCAGGGTTGAGTTGAGGGGTCATCCCTAGCACAAGTTCGTCCTATTTGTCTACTTGGCTCTCGAAAGAGTTTGCTTATAGGAAAATTCCATTCCCCCGAAAATGGAAAATAGAACCAATCTGTCACTTATGAGCGGGCATGGTTTTCTACCTAACGCCCTCAGACACAAACCAGATGCTAGGATCAGACTCTGAGTGCCACCGGAAGAAAGCCAATATAGCTTCTGAATATATGATATTATGTGTGCGTTTGACTAGTAGAAAAGAAAGAACTTCACAGCCTGTTATCATTTCACCTTGGCCCTTTTCGTCGCGCGCGCGTATGTATATAGTAAAAAGTGAAGTGAATGAATCCATCAAAAGGCCCCACCGATCATACAGTTCCGATAGGCGTTCCAGAGGAAAAGAAGGCAGGGAATATTTTCTATCCTTTAGCGCCAACCTAGGTAAATCAGTCAAGCAGAAGGATTAGGGGGAAAGCCCACCAAGGTTTGTTAGCCCGCCCTACTAGCAGTCTTGTCACCACCCCGCTTCTCCCCTCGTTTCCTTATGAGTGAGGAGGGCTGGGCGCCTCGGCTTAGCGCAGCCTCTCAAGGAGGAGTGCTCCCCCCGCTCATATCCCCCCTTTTAATCGAGACAAGCGAGCCCCCCTATCAGCTCACATTTCCCATTCCAGGTGTTCAGGCCTGCATCTTTTTTCCTTGCAGTCAGCCTTATTTCAAGATATGGTGAGCTAGCACTCATAAACACGGGAGGCGGGCCCGCTGAAGGCAGTGAAACGTTCCGCAGACAGCTCAGCCATACGCGAGAACGGCCACACCCTAAATGTATCGGTGCCGAGGCTAGCAATACAAGCATCATCTGTCCAACTGCCTACTTCTCATCCGATGCTTTATCAAGTCTTTTATTATATCATTAATTCTAGATATTGTAATCAATGCGAGGGAATACTCTCATCCACATGAGAAGCTATTAGCATCATCTATGTGAGTCGCAAGTACGAATGCGAGTCGACTTGAGCGTCAAGCTTCAGTCATCTCGAGTTACAATGTCTTGACCACAACTAAGCCAACAGTGTAAATGTCATATATGCCTCACGCTTATCCCTACTTATCGGTACTTTCTTATAAAAAGAAAAAAAAAGAGATAGAAACCGCCTTTGGAAAAGAAATAGATAGTATAGAATGCTAACCCAGTGTTGAAGGCGTGCATAGGTTGACTAGTCTAAAAAGAGAGGCTTCCTTATAAGGGCATTGTCGCTCGCTCTTTGCTTTCATGTGTGACCTTTGTCTTTAGTAGGGATAGAAGCAAAGAAAGGGTACATAAAGAGACCCATGCGATCGATCTCAGCTGCTTTCGCCTTAGAAGAGTTTTTATTTCCCGGGGAAAATGTATAGCTTAGCGCCCTTGTGATTGAGTGAGGAATTAATTATTAATGAAGTGATTGAGCATTTCACTAGTACCTTATAGATTGCATATAGAAGAAAGCAGGATTCAGGACCCGGATTGACAATCACGTCTCTCTACACGCCTGTCAAACTCTTGACACCCACCAACGTGTTAGACAAAAGAGAAATCAGGACAATACGGAATACGAATGATATTGACATGAGGCGCGCAGCGAGCTACGGATACAGATAGCAATATTGATATTGATATGGTGATGGAACTGAGACTGGGGATTTCTATTTAATAAAGAGTGCTTTCAGGCGTGGTCTCTTATGAGAGTGATTAGAGAAAAGAAAAACACCAGCTACCGCCTCAACAGTAGAGGTTTACTACTCCCCCATTTCAGAATGATATGATTTATACTCTTCGTGAACAGAGGAATCATCCACACCTATCACACCTTTTATAACGGATACTCCCTTTGAGAAAGAACGCAAGGGGATTGATTACAATGGCCAACATACCGGAAGAAGATAGATTGGAATTACGATTTCCCTTCCTCTCAGGTCACCTGAACCCCATGGCCTCATGGAACTCAAGCACATAGTCGCGTGGGCCATGGTAAACCACCTGGCCATCAGAGATAAGGATTATGTCATCAAAGAAATCATACGTCTCAGGTGCAGGCTGCAGAAGTGAGATCACGGCGGTCCCTTGGAGGATGCGGATTGACTGCCTGATAGAGTTCACTATTTGGTACGTGGTTGAGCTGTAAAGCCCGGTCGATTTCTCATTCATGAATAGAGCTTTTGCGGCACCCACTAGCATCTCACCTAAAAAAGATAAAGTTTTCTCATTATTGGTTGTCTCAGCCAAGGATTTAAAATTCATATCATAAATGCATATGGTATTTATGGTATTTTCTGTACCTGTAGTGACACGTTTCCTTTAGCCACCAGAGATACCTCTAATCATATCATTTCCCACCAAGGTATCAGCACATATTTCCCATCCTAATGCAATTGTATACAAGAAAAGTAAAAAAAAATCTAGTTGATAAAAGCAGAGAAATCAGCTAGTCCTTTGCTTTTATTTCTTGTGTAGGCTATCGATTCCTAAACCAAGCCGGTGAGTGAGGGTAAAGCAATCTAGGTTGTTGGCAGATGTTCGCAGTCTTCTAATAGGTAGAATCGGCCTTCGGCCTAGCACCAGTTCTTCCTTTTCTGAAGTAAGTAAGCTCTACCGTACAAGGGGACAGGGAGTAGTCTTATTAATAATAAAATAAGGGCATAAGGAATCTTCGTAGGATACCCTTGGTTCTAATGTTTTTCAACTTGCAATAAGAGTTTCTTCTTTCTACGCTCGAATAGATAGTATAGTTGGTGAGACAAGAGGTGACGGGGCATACGGGCGGGTCTTATTGCTAGTGCTGCCCGAGCGTTAGCGAGGTTGAAAGAGAGGGCTGAATGGTTGGCTTTGCAGATTAGGCTTTTGAGTTAGGACTAAAACCTAACCTACCTATTTTATTGCATTTCTTAGTACCAGCATGGCGCTAGCCCAAGACTAAATACTTCTAAAGAGTTCTCAAGTTTTTCTGTGTCAAATCCAGATTGGCTTAGTTATAAGGAATGCGGGAGTAAGTTTATCCTTTTACCCAAAATGAAACTCATACTTTTGATAGAATTGACAAGGACTGAAGGCGCTAATTGAGCCGTAGATTATGAGCTTACTGATTCAATTAGAGCGGATAAGATCCCACCAAGGTGAGCGAAGTGTTCGTCGGGCCAGAAGGAGCATTTCCAAACATTCCTCATTCGAGTTCTTAACCTGTTGATTCAGTAGCCAATGATACACCTTCCCATGCCGAAGAAAGTACCTTTCCTAGTGATCCATTATAAAGTTTTGATCCTATGGAGAGAGTGGGACGGATCTAACCTCTGCTTTTAGGAGGGGAGGGATAACTCGGATGGGCAGATAGAACATAACCTTTCAGTTACGCCTTTAGGGGGCGCTACGGTGCCTTAGCTGGTTACCGATCCTCCTGAAAAGTGGTGATGTAGGCGGCGAAGCGGATTGGTAGGGCTTTTCATTATTCGTGTTTGTTTTAGGGGAACTAGAGCTTATCCTGCCTCTCTCCCCTTCCTTTCTTCCAGTTTCTGTAACATCCTTGCTTACGGTTTCTGTAACTTCCTTTCTTCCAGTTTCTCTAACATAGGTTGACAAATTAGGTTCTTTACCTTGGTCTCGCTGGAATGGCATTTTTTAGTTGACAAAATAGAACATAAGTTACAGGGATGGAACAGTAAATTACTTTCTTTGGGGGGTAGAGTAGTTCTTTTAAACTCAGTGATTTCTTCCATTCCACTGTATTGGATGTCTTTCTATAGGATTCCAAAGAAAGTAAGAGATAGAATAGACAAACTAAGAAAAAGATTTCTTTGGTATGGGCATTCAGTAAGGATATAAATTGCATTAGTTTCTTGGCACATTGTCTGTAAGAGTCAAAGTCAAGGGGGCTTAAGAATAATTGACCTGAATATAATGAATAAGGCTCTACTAGCAAAATGGCTAGTCGGATACAAAGATACCACTGTTCAGGGGGAAACAGATACTACATCAAAAATACAAGAGAATCTCTAGTCTTAATGCAATGTCACCTTTTTGGAAAGGTTTTTTACAAAATAGGGAAATAGTTGAAACCAGTATTAGTTGGATTGTCAAGAAAGGGACTGAAGTGTCCTTTTGGCATGATAGATGGTTAGGTGAAACTAATTTAGCCAGTATGTTCCCTTCTATTTATAGCATTATTCAGGAGAAATCAATAAAAGTCTCAAAAGCTTTCACTGACAGTGTTCTACACTGATCTTTTAGGAGACAGCTGGTAGGTAATTATTTAGTAGAATGGAACAATTTGAAAAGATAATTTGAAAATTCAGAATTATATCCTAATGAGAAACCATTATGGAGATGGAATACCAATGGCAAATTCACAGTCCATTCTCTTTATCTTTGGTTAGAATATGGGGGCATTGTGAATTCTGACTATGATGTCATGTGGAAGACAAACATGCCCTTAAAGATTAAGGTTCTCCTTTGGTGGAAAAATAGAATTATAACAAAGGTTAATCTAGTTAAAAGAGGATGGAATGGTTGTACTAAATGCATGTTTTGTGATTCTGAGGAGACAACTGATCGCCTCTTTGTTCAGTGCTCCTATGTTAACAGCATTTGGCAATGGATTCCTCAGTATAATAACTTCACTTTCTATGGACAAACAATAGAAGATTTGTGGCTGGCTAATTGATTCATGTATCCCCTTAAAATAGAAATATGTAGCTGAAGTTATTAGAGGTGCTGTTCTTGGGATAGTCTGGCTTGGAAGGGATAAGTTATGGTTTACTGATTAAAAGCTTAGAAGTTTCAGATCTTTAGGTATGCAAATCATAGGGATAACTAGTTTCTGGTGTCAAAATAAAGGGAAACCTAATTTATTTAAGTAATCGCTTCTACCTAATGTTTCTTTTTTTTGTGTGTTTCATGTATTTTCAGGATTTAGAGCATATGATGGAGAGTTCTAAATTCAGTAGTTGTTAAGTTTCTGCAAGACAATGTGGTATTATTGTAATAGGTAGTAGTTTCTATTTCTGCAAACTTTAGATATCTCCACAGGTACCACCAGTCTTTGGTACAGTGTGAGAGTTTAGGTCTGATGTATCCTTCTTTCAGTGTCAATGAAACTGGTTACGTATTCCACTTTCTTAAAAAAGCTAAGCACCTTCTAAAATAACCATGTATATATATCTTGAACATCAGTAAAAAAATAAGGGCCAGGAAGTGACCAGAGAGTCGTTCGTACTGCCCGAAGAGGTAACCCATTTCTCTTGGACCAACCCCTACTCAGCCGGGAGATCCTATATTTTTCATTTCTTTCAAGGAATGCTCAGATTCTATATAAAGAAACTTCCATTTATTTTTTAAGTGACAAAAAACACAAGAAAAATTGTGACTGGTGATTTGGTCAGAGCCAAGATATCTGTAGAGTTCCTCCATAAAGCTTTGGCAGAAGCGCATTATCTGCTAGCATTTTCTATCTTTGTTATTCCCCTCTCATTTATTTACTTCTATCAAACAAAGAGATAAAGGAGTTAATGAGCGGGGAGCTCTTTTTTGAGTTCTGGCACTTTCTTACGAAATTTTATCTCTCTTGGGGTCGGATTTGATCCTTTCATGCGATCTCTGAACTAAGCTTCTAGTTCTAACACCTTATTCTTTATCTCATCATAAACGCTCCTGCTTCTCTTCTTCCTACGGGCACATGCTATTGGAGTCGTAAGACTGAGCAAGGATAGATTTTCTTCTTAGTGTTGCAAAGTGATCCCCTCTTTCGAATTTGGTCTGATATAATCATGCAGGAATAATGAAAGGTTTATCATATTGTACTGCTGCCTCTTGTGATGGACTTCTGTTTTCCAATCGGGTGTGTGCTAAAAGCGTGGTAGTTTGTGAACGAATTGGAATTTGGTGAATTGAAACAATTGAACTTTCTGCTATGATAAGAGGAGAATATGGTAAGAAAAACTCTAATTTCATAGCGTCAGGGTGCAGAAGAAATCTGATACTCTCAAATATTCTTATGTGAATGTTACAACCATACTCTCTAACATATTTAGTAGACCAATCTAATTTCTAGTTATAGCCGCTGATCAAAACAACAATGCCTCAGCCTTTCAAGGAGGTCTAAGGAGCTTCTTCATGCATATGTTAAGAAGAATGCTAACCCCCTCAACTAGTTATCTCCAGCCCCTTAGCTGGTGGAACATGACATCACCCATGAAGGTTTTAGCTTTGTCTCAGAAAAAACCAGCTTGAGTTCCTCTGGAACGTTGGCGGTTTCGATGTTGCTGCTCATTTGCTTATCTCTTTAGAACTCTGTTTCACTCTGCTTTGCACTTTTCAATGCTCCGTGAATGCCCCGACAGGGCCAGGAAGACTAAGTTGCCTGCCAAGGAACCTCAAGATGGATTACGAGCCTAGAACTCCACCATCTGGAATACCCTCTGTGAGTAGGGTTTACCCAACTGAATTCTCTGGATTCCTATAAAAAAATTCCTCAATCACAACCCGAAAATAAAAACTCAACCTGATAGATAAAAAGCCTATGGAATATAACCTTCTATCTAAAAAAGAGCGATATTATGAACTCACTGGCTCAGAGAACAACCTATCACTCGGTCTTGCCTCTACTCAAGCTCTTCCTACACATGAGTAAGTCCAGAGGAAAGAGAAAGGCGCCTGTGAAAGCTCATATTATTGCCAATCTGAAACCTACCTATTCACAGTCTTATCATGTCACGCCTATCCATTAGTAAGTCAATTTGTTATAACACACCTATCTTCCTATCTGAAACCTTGGTTACTTCAGAGGGACAAGTAAGAGTCAAACTTCTACTAAAAAGCCTATCTTCTCTGGGCTACCTTTACTAGCAACAAATACAATGCCTACCCATAATAAAAAAGTGCCGACCTCCAATACCTGCCAGCGTCTCCTCCTTCCTTCTTTTATTTTAAAATTCAAGGCATAAGTCTTTTTTTCATTTTAGATTTTCTGTGGCGCATTTTTCTTTTCCTTCTAAACTAGCTGCTCTCGCTCTACCAGTTCGTACTGAACTTGAACTTGAATTATATCTTCTTAGTAATACCTAACTACTATTGAATTCCTTTCATGCCTTGCCAATACAACTATTATTTTTCGCACGCCGAGGAGGGTTCATTTTAGTTTCATATATATGGGAAATCCTTACTTCACATTTTTACCTTGGGAAGACAGGATTTGAGAAAACTCATCTTCGTATATATGTAAAAGTAGTGCTTTCAATAACAAAACCTTTGCTTTGAACAGCTTTGTCTTAGCCGATCAATTGGAGAGATGCGCCTCAATCCTATCTTTTTTCCATCTATGTAAAAATAACTTTTCGAAAAAGCAAGGGCTCATTCCAAAGGGAAATTCGGGTTTAGTACTTTTGCTACTATATGAAAATGAAAATGAAAATGAAAATAACTTTTCGAAAAGACTTCCGCTAGATAATTGCTTTGCCGAGGCGCCGTTGCTTGTTCGTTACGAGCTCAACTCAATAGAACGGGACTCAGGAAATAGGTGCTACTACTACTCTACGCCCACACCGGATATGGACCGAACTGTCTCACGACGAACCCAGCTCACGCACCGCATTAATGATTGTTTCTCAATCAGGAGCCTCTACTTCGAAGTGTTCCGTTGACCAAAGCAAAGGTAGAAGGGGGTATCCTCAAAAAGCTCTATCCAGATGAGGATGAGGAACTACCGTTGTAGGATCGGAATACTACATTCCTATGTCTAGGGATAGGAGCCGTCAAAGAAGGTGCCCGAGGAAAGGATTATTTTTTTATCTTATGAGTAGGAATAGCTCTAAATATGGCACATGTCGCTGCTCCAATAGGAAACCTAGGATACGGATTCGATTCCCGAGCAGATAAACAGATCGTCTTGTTCCTTTGCCGCTCGTACCTATAGGAATAGCTCTAGCGTATCCTGTGGTTAAAGATAAATATTTATCGGAAGCAGCTGTTAAGGGGGTAAGTGCACTCGTACTAATGGGGGTAAAATTACTTTTATTTCTTTGCTTTGCCCGGCCTGCCTTCGCTTCGTGGAGCCGAGGAGAAGATCAATTGGCTTAGCCGTACCGTATCTACAACTGGATAATTGATTTGCCGAGGAATAGTATTATTTAATTGATTTGAGCCGTGCCCTTGTTGGAAAGAAAGGGAATAGGTGTCTTCGGCCGATCAATTGGAGCCGAATCCCGTAGAGGAATCCGTTTTCGTAGCAAGGAAGGAGCCCTAAGCTAGGTAGCTGTTCTTGGGATTTCCGTTCTTGGGATTACCGGTGCCCAGGAAAGAATGGATGAAGCAATGCCGGTACTAAATTGATCAAACATGATGGTGATCTGCTACCCACCTACTCTAATAGAAGCACTACAGGGGTATCAACTATTGAAACAAATGCTCAAACCAACTATTCAAATAGCAGGCTTTATCTTTCTCACTCGTTGTTTCGTTGGTCTTTTTTTGGTCATTGATTGTTTAGTCTCGTGGAAGCAACCGATGCTTTGGTCATTCGACTCCTTGATGCCAGTCTGTGCTTGCTGTCATGCTGGCAAAAGCGGGGGTTTCGGCCGGTTTTACCTACTATTGGATTTGAACCAATGACTCTCGCCGTATGAAAGCGATACTCTAACCGCTGAGTCAAGTAGGTCAAGCTGAGTCAAGTCAGAGAAAATAGAAAAAAAGAGAAAGCCAACCAAAGCGCAACCAGAGTTCCCCGCGGGGGTGGAGCGCTAAGAAAGAGAAAGCGTTATCGCTATACGAAATGAAGCTGCGGCTAGCACGCTAAGATAAACCACTTGGTTTAGGCTCCTGCTTAGTGGCGTGTGATTTCAACACTATTCCAGAGGTATATGACAAAAATGGTGGGAGAGACCTCTATGTTCCTCAGCTTAAATCATTCTAAGATTGTTTACAATTCTGTCATCTATTTGACATGAGGGCTAGAGGGTGGTCTTGGAGCAAGAAAAGTGTTGAGTCCAGGCGCATTATGGTACGACTGAGACTGAGTTGGGCAGGAGCAAGCGGTTGGATTGGCCTGACTCTTCAAGACCAAAGATACTCGGCTTCCTCTTCATCAAGTCACGAAATTCGACCCTTAGTTAGCTGCACCAAAACTAGAGTAGGGCCAAGCAAAGCCTAGGATGAATCTCTCTTCTAGTCTAGCTTCCGCTTACACTGAAGCTTCCACTCCCATATGGGCAAGAAGAGCTCCTTCTCTTTTTGCCAAAGCAAAGAAGAGCCATTGTCTCCCGTACTCGTTGATTGGAAATCAAAGAAAAGAAGAATGTTCAACTGAAAACAGAAGCAAACCAAACAGGAGTAAGTGGAAGAGTTTGAAGTTCTTTCTTTTTATAATAGATCTATGCTGTAGTTCCGTAGCAGTGAATATCCTCCGCAAAGGAAATATTCGTATTCGTATTTTAGTAGAGGAGGCCTTGCCTCAACCTTAGCGTATCTCGGCTATGTCCCAATCGTGAAAACTCTCGATTTGAATGCACTTTTACAAGCAACAAGAGTGCAATTGGCAACTGCCTCATATCGTTCATCTAATGATGTGGTATACAACTATAAAAGAAAATCTTTACATTGATCATATCCATGGCATGGGTCGTATCAGAACGAACAAGGAAAAGATTCATTAGCAAAAGCACCCGAAGCTTTGAAGCAGATGGATCAACATAACCACAATTGACCCTGTTTTCCACCTACTAGCAGCAGGAGTATGAATTTAGTTCTGGAACACTTCCCAAATCGATATACGAAGAAGGGCAATCTCAGTATTTAAGAAAGAGATTATTATTCCTTTTCTCTTCTGCTATGTCGAAGAGATTTACTTATTTGCCGCTCCTTGGCTGTCAAACCTTCCAATTGAAATTTAAAATTGAAAATCCCACCCCCAAAGACAAGCGGCGATGATCCGTACATCGAACGCCTGTTTTGAGAAGAGGGCATTGCTAGGATGGTTTGATCGAGGGTCACGACCTGACTAGACCCGCACACCCTAGCAACGTGGACTATCCTACTGAGCTAATGAAAGAAAAATGACACGAAGATCGACATGAGCTAGACATGGATGTATCAAGCCTTTCCTTATGTTCTCTCATACAATGAACCTCGCATAGGAAGGGATTACTTAACCACGTAACTATACCCACTCGGGATAGGTGTGAACGCATTCACACAATCCGGGATGAATCAAAGGAATATCTCTAGCAAGGGAATGTGCTTTCGAACTCAATCGAATTCACAACACTAGCCTTTAACAAGTGTTACAATACGATGCAGTTCGTGGATTGGCAAAACCTGGATGATCAAAGCATCTATCTATGGTTGGGGGCTTCAAGATCGTCATAACATGTCACAGTAGAGTCATATAGCTTATAATGGGAGGCTGAAAGCGAGGGGAAACCCTTTCTCATGTGGGTATTAGCAAGGTATGAGACAAAGAGAGTCGTTAGTGGGATAGGTTTTTATTGTAGGAGAGAGATCGGGAATCCAGACAACAGGGCTAGGGCTTGAATCCGGTCGGTTGTCCGAGGTTTTTTCCACAAATTCATTTATGTAAGCCAGCTCTAGATCTCTGGGTCTCCCTTTTACCCCTCTAATTCCCTTGGGATAAGGTTCCAGTTAGTGAGAAAGAATGTACTTGCAATGAACTGGCTAAGTCCAACCAACCATGATGGCAGCCTGCCCCCTATAGCCAAAGCAAGCGAGAGCAAATAGTAATTTTTTTGAGTAAGGCCAACTATTATCAATTATAGACAAGTTCAAAGACTCTATGCTCTGCTCATATAGATATTGGATTCCAACAGGGGTTCATGACAACTATTGTGACTAAGGCAAAACGTGAAATAAAAAGGTTTTTCAATCAATCTGTCCCACCACACATATGGTGGATTCATAGTTCTGATCTACCGGTATCATATGTATGTGTATCAATGCCTCTATCAGGCAGCCGGAAGTGCATCTCTTCTTTTTGCAGGACTTCTTCCTAGCTCCGTGGAACGAAGAGTTGGAACGAATAGTAGAATGTTGGGCAGCAGGAAAGACTAGTTACAGAAAAGCCAGCCCCAGTTCATTCTGGCTATTGCATCCGTGGAATGCATAGTTAGCTCCGTTTTCAAGTTAGCTGCTCCCACCCTACCTACTTATTAGCTTGCCCTTTTTCTAATGCGCTGTGGACCTTGCTTGCTAGCTTCGTCGACCAATTCCTTGTGTCGGCTCCGATCTAACTAGTAAGAAGAAAGATAGATATATCGAATTGGGTGGGCAGAGTTGGCTTGCTTCCAAGAGAATAAACACCTGGCGACTCGAATGATGCGCTAGGTTTCGATCAGTTAATCGAGATAGGCTGTACTTTTAATTCTATTTTGTTACCACGTGCTTTTCACTTCATGATCATGGCTCATTTTCCTAGAACACCACAAAAAATCTCCCTACCAGCTGGTGCCAGTGAAGCTGAAACCATGGCTACCCCTCAACAAGCCTATAGCTCTTATCGGAGCTGGATTTCTAATATGAGGTCTCATGTTTTGAGCAGTGAGGAAGGCCATAGGTGGCTGGAAACAAGTGTTCGTGCCAAGGTTTCTGAGGTGAATGGCTTATCACTTGAGGAAGCAGGCAACGATCAAGTAGATTAGTGAACTCCCTTGTGTCGGGGATTCCTTTCTTCTTCCTTGTCGTGAGAATCTGATCTCATTGGTTATAGAAAGAAGCCAGTAAAGAAGGTGCTTTTTCGAGATGTTTGAGTTGGCACAGGAGAAGAAGTAAGCAAATAGGGCAAACCAGCCATCTATAGATAGGTGTTCTATTTTTATGAGAGTGCTCTGTCAACTTCCTATAAGAGTTCCGCTTTTGCAAACCAAAGACAGAATTTAAACAGACATCAATCATCTAATCTGAATTCTTTTACAATTAATAGATACCTATCATAGAAAAACCTTTCTCCAAGGAAGCTTGCTTCTTGTTCCGGATTTTCTCCTAAAATAGGTTACTTTGCTTTCCGCTCTATCGGAAAACGTTCTAACGTATTGATTCCGTAATTCTAAAAAAAAATAAAAGAGTGAGACTCAATCTCCTTATGCCATCTCACGCTACCGAAGCAGACTCGCTCCGTCTATGCGTCCTGAACCTGAAGATAGAGACCCCAGCTAGACCTATTTAGTTTAGTTGCCTCGGGTGAGCTGAACTACCAGAACTAGTTCTTTACAACTCGTGCCCCGGAGCCCTCTATCTAGAATAGCTCTCTCTGGATTTCCCAGAAATGTTACCAGAACAGAATAAGTTACAACTGACTATATCTTCTTTTCCCAGCGACGCGCCCTCCCACTAAGCTCTCAACCAATCCAAGGTTAAGAAAAGAATGAGAACCCATCCAGCTTGAGACTAAGTCGTTTAGTAAGAAGTTATCCTCTAGTGCCCAGGATTCTTTTTAGACTTACTTTTCAATCGTCAAAGGGAATAGAACCAAAACATCGAACGATATGCTTTTATTCATTTTCCACTGTGAAAGGTTCTCTCAATCCCTCCCTAGTCCTTTCTTTCCTTTCAAAACTCTATGTATTCATTTGCTTTCTTACCAGGCCTACCCAGGAAAGGGGTATAGATAGAAGGAGGGATCCTCCGACCAATAGGTCTATTGAATAGAAAAAAACAATTGAATATCCAGCAGCTGCTTTTATTTTCTCTACGAAGATAGTGGCTAGCTAGCTTCTTTGCCAGCTTCGAGTGACTGTGACTACTCTTACTGTCCGTAACTCACAGAAGAGGCGGGAAGACTTTTTACTCCAAATTGATAAGCGATCAAACCCTTTGTTGTAACCTACTCTTGCACCCGGTTAGTTAGGTTCTTTTTCCTATCTATATATACTAACAACAATGTGGTGACATAATTCAACAATGTCATCGCTCATCAACAATTTCTGAAAAACTATCTCTCCTCTTTCCAACAAAAGGAATCTCGTAAAAGAATATCTTAGAACGGCGGAGTACTAACTCTAAAGAGATCATAATACACTAAAGTAAGGAAAAAAAACTTCTGGTTCACTCTCGAAAGATGTCTTAAGCAGCATGTAAAAAGATCAATTTGAGAGTCAGGACCTTAAAGCTGATTATGGTGAATCCGGTGATAAGACTGGCAAAGCTTCTTTGCTCTAGGTAGAGGCGGCTGGGCTGTTCAGTGTGAAGTACTTCCATTCGCCCCATCCTTCGTTCCTTTCTGAGCTAAAAAACACCTATTCGTGACCTCACTCTTCCTAAACCTAGGCTTTGCAACCGCTATTACGCATTCCGTGCTTCTAGTTCTTGACTTACCTTTTGACTTGTCCAAAAACTCGTCTGCATCTTCAACTCCTTCTGCTACGCTGGTGCCATACGATACGGAGCCCGCCCTGGTGCCGTACCCGGCTGAAGCTCGATACAAATATGGGCAAAAAGAGGTCGTGTCATACCATTTATTCCGCCAAGAAGCATTCGTCTAAGGCCCGCCCCAGGTCGGGGAGACCCTATTCTTTTTATCCCAAAGCGGGCGAATTCCCGCATATTCTATATCTGCCCTTCGCCCACTACTGATTTGCCAATAACTGCGGCCGGTTCACTTGGTGTTTTACCAGAGGAAGATATTAGAACCACTCTCGTGTTTCGTATGCGAAAGATGGTTGATCGGTCCCTCACCCCAAGACAAGAAATCCCTACATCTATTAATGGCAAAGTATCATTGACCGAAAACCGACTCGCGTCAAGTACCTTCCTTGGATTGGAAAACAGACAAATAGGATTCTTCGTCATGGGACTTCTCGTTAAGTGGTTGGCAATCCATCAGGAAACTTCGATCTTGCCTTATCCCCATACCAAGCTACTTACTTTCTTGCAGCGCCCTGCGGCCTTCATCTCGAACTCGTGGCTTACACACTTAAAACATGTCTGTTGATGATATCATCAACATAGAATAGCATATAGAAAGACTGGTGATCAAGACAGACTATGGACTTCTCACGCCTACTACAAATGAGTAAAATCGCGTCTACCACTGCCTCGGCGATTGCTTAAAACCCTAAAGGGGCGCCGCATGCTAACTCTCCCTTTTCTTTTGGCCTTGAGTAGGATGAAGCAGCCTGAGGAGGAGGCACAACAAGCACTTTATATAGAAATCGGAGAGGAGATTCTTCAACAATACCATAGATACATCCTCCGCCATAGTCCCTGGATGAAGAAGAACATAGCGCTTCTGTTTGGGAATGAAATATTCCTAAATATACAAACAATAATAAAGGAATTCGAACTCGAATCATTATCAACTGCCGAATTAAATGAATTTCTCCAAGACATTAGAGCAAATCCTAAGCAATTGCATTCCATTTTCAAGGAATTATGGCTGGGACCTAAATGATTTCCAAGATGATAGGTGTGACAGTACTTATTCGTGGCTGGGTTTATTATTCCACTATAGAGAAGAGATGAGGAATCAAATCAACGAGAAATACTATACTCGAAAATAGTATACTGTACTCTCAATTTCTAGTAGCGAAGGAAAAGTGCGAAACAATTGAAAGTTTCAACTTGAAATGGAATCAAACGTTATTAATTTCATAGCAACGATGGGGTTGAGCCTCTCACTTGCTTTGCTCGTAGCCTTCCGGGCTGGTAAAATGAGGGGTCTGACGGACCAAAACTTCGAGGAAAAGATTGGAGACTTGGCGTTTGACACCCTCAAGGGTGAAATAAACGCTAAGTTGCAGGAATGCTTCAATCTTTACCATGAAATGCCACAGGGCCAGAATTGGCGATGCCCGGGCCGTTTTACCATTAACCGGATTGCCACTCATTTGCATAATGATACAGAAACCATGGAATTACTACTAAATATATATTTGGATCTAACAAACCAGGGTGTTGCAAGTGAGGCCTTCCTACAAGCACTAGCTTTTGTAGCAGGTCCCTGGAATGTAATGTCAAGTCTCGACTCGACATGTAAGAAGGAATGAAATCCTTTGTTGATTTTATTACAGAAGCACTAGGTTTTTTCATATCTACCATTTTAGTGATCATTTTTGTTGTGGGTCTTTTGACCCACCGCTACGCGGGATTGGTGAAGGAGGTAATCAAACTAAATTCTAGGTTTGATTACCCGATCCGATTCCGGTATAGTTGGCTCCAAGGAGTCTGCATCGAATCGCAAATCGATGCAGACCCCACTTGCGGACCGACAGCTAAAAACATAAGAATAGTAGATAAGGTAAAGGAATAGCATCCTGGGTTCAGGGTATTTTATTATAAAAATTGCGAGTTGCGATGGAAAGGAAAAGCGTTATAAACAATGTAATGGAAAGTTTCAACTTAAAAATGTTAGAAGGAGCTAAATCAATAGGTGCCGGAGCTGCTACAATTGCCATTTACCCCCCTTACGGAAGGCTGCTGGGCCTTCAACGAGGGTTTTGTACCGACAAAGCCTTAACTTTAAATTCCGTCATCGAGGAGTGGGAAACTATTAAGGGGGAAGGCGCACAGCATCAGGTTTGGACCGGGCCTTTGCTGCAAGCCATCTCGAAAGATAATAAAAAAGTTTGGACATTGCCTTATCGTTCAATTAGAACCTAGCCCCTAGAGGCCATTGCCAAAAAAAGAAAGGGAGGCGCTCTAGGGGACATTTTCGGTTTAAATTCTCGCGAGGAGAAAGTCGCTATTGCGCGCTTTTTGTCCTGCAAAGGGGCTGACCACACCACTTTGTGCTCTCTTTTTGCTGTGGACATAGTCTCCGACGCGAACCTCTTAAACGAGGCAGAGCTCGCAAGCGAACAGCCGAAAGATGGAGTCGGGCCCAGCAAGACACCATCTGACGAACCTGTTTGCTAAAAGCAAAGGATCGAGACCCACAACGAAGTTCAAAATCCCGGTTTCGATTTCAATAAGAAACCAATCGATGATCGCCCGGTAATCGGCGATTTGAATGATCGCGGATGATTTCGACGCCGGGGACGTGGGGGATTAATAAAGAATGGGTTGGCAAATATCTCACTTAATGGTAGTATTTTTAAACAGTCGGACTTTACTTTACTTTACTTTTCTTTACTTTACTTTAGGTAACATTTGATATCCAAATAGGAATGCCTCAACTTGATAAATTGACTTATTTCTCACAATTTTTCTGGTTATGCCTTCTCCTCTTTACTTTTTATATTCTTTTTATTAATAATAATAATGGAATACTTGGAGTTAGCAGAATTCTCAAACTACGGAACCAACTGCTTTCGCACCGGGGGAACAAGATCCGGAGCAAGGACCCTAAGAATTTGGAGGATATCTCGAGAAAAGGTTTTAGCACCGGTCTCTCATATATGTACTCCAGTTTATCCGAAGTATCCCAATGGTGTAAGACCGTCGACTATTTGGGAAAAAGGAGGAAAATAAAGCTGATCTCTGATTTCGGAGAAATAAGTAGCTCAC
>JAJQMO010000012.1:748740-773740 GCA_022530915.1 Paspalum notatum
CGTTATTAGGCTGCTTGGAGCCTTCTCGCTTAGTAAGCCGCCTTCGGCCTGCCTATTTACTCGTCTAAACTCGTCACACAATGAAGCGCTTTTGAAAACCTTCCCCGAAAAAGTGGGTATAGTCTTCTATTGCCATGTACATATCAGCGGGCAGTAGGATAAGTCGAAGCATGCCAGAACCTTCTTTATTTAATAGTGAGCCGTACCGACTAGCTCCTAGCAAGGGCTTCAAGATCACAGTAATGCCTGCCAAAAACTTTCCTTGGGTACGAATGTCATGTTCAAAGCAGGTTTCTCTAGACACCTGGGAAAAAAGAACTTACGAGCTCAATCTCAAAGTGTGAATGAAATTCAAAGTTTTCATCCTCTTTATGAGCCTGAGATCATATGGGTCAACAATTCTCATTTCTTAGTTATAGAAAGCCCTTCTCAAGGAAGTGAGCCACTCAATCTGAGCCAGCAGATTCTCATTCAGCTGTGCCGGTGTGCAAAGCAAGCACGCTTAGACAACGATGTCCAATCTTTGGTCTGCCCATTAAGGGCTGACTCCGCTAGGCAAGAGGACTACTACTGGGATTATTCTATTACTAATTGATGACCCGGGGGGCTACTCTTCTTTCTCCACTACAGATATTGACTGACTGTTGATAGGATAGCGGGGGCAGTAAAGAGGAGAGGAGGAAAAAGAAGTAGAGTTAGGTTCTGTTCTTGTGTGTAAGCCCTCGGTCGATTCGTCTGCTCATTCACAGCGTATGATTCTTATCCAATTGCTTCTTCTGAAAACGCGGCGTCGGTTAATCTTTCTTATTCTCCCTTCGGGGCTCCTCATGTTGCTACTAATAGGAACAGTTCGGACCTTGCTCATACAATCCTCGGGGACTACTATTGGTTAATCTTTGTCCTCCCTAGGGAAAGTAAACAAGACGATACTTTTTGGGAAAGACAGGGTTAGCGCCCTTTGGTAGCCTTCCAGTTCAGCTACAGCGAGCTCTTCACTTGATAGAAGAGCGAGACATAGCGGAGGAAATGGTTGCTTTGTCGATCCTAACTCCTTGCTTCGGAATGCGATTACCTACTTTCCGCCTCACCTGTCGATTAAAGAATTCAACCAACTAGTTGGAGATGGCAGCTTCGAGCCCCACCTTTGATATCCAGTCGTGTGCCTGCCTTCTTGGATATGTTTATTTCGATGAGGCCGCTCTGATCGGGATCTGACTCCACTAATGTAACCGTTTTCGTACCATGTTTTTTCACCTAGGGCCTACGCTTTTTGAGTGTAGCCTATCTTCGTGCTGGAATGGTTTTTTAACCCACCCTTTCATTCACTTAAGACCCAAAGCAGAAAAGGTTTGCAATCCATATACTTTATTTTGATTCCTGTTAGTAAAAGTAGTGATTCCCTACTACAGTTTATTTCACTTTTCTCAAAATACACAGTTCTTCTTAATACAATAGCACTTTCCTACAAACGGAACATAAAGACCACACCACATTCGAAGTTCCTTTGGCAACTAAGCTAGAACTATCATTTTTCTAATAAGAAGATTGATCTTTGTTCTCCCTTGTGAGTGTAGAGTCGCTAGTCAGAGCCAAGGAATAGAGGAAAGTAGGAGATCGATGACAGGGTCAAAGGCCTTATTATAACTTATACCATTCTGAGTGGTACTTATAAAACCGCAGAGTCTACAGACCTTGTATTTATGGAAGGCTCTTCTATGCGACCACTTATAGAGAGACCGCAAGTCCATGAACCTGGAGATTGCCTCACGCCTAGGAAACAATGAGCTTATTCGGTGGGTCTCGCCCTACCAACCATTGTTAGCCACCTTAGTAACCTTACTTAGGAGCTATTCTTTATATCCAACGCCTGAAATTCATTTCAAAAAATATGATACTTACTCAATTTCCTTTCGACGCCCACTTTCAAATAAGTAAAAAGGAAGAAGCGACTGGAGTGAAACTATAGGTAGGCAGAGGTTAGAGTCAAAGGAGGAGCCACCAGAGTCAAAGCCCCACAGACAGGTAAAGTTGAATGCTGTTGCCGAAAGCAGGCTGAGTGAATTCAAGGGTCTGCCCTTTAGACGAATGCACCTACTGTTTTGATGGACCTCAGTCACCCAACACAGTGTGAGATCCACTATTCTATAGGTCTTAGATCCATCCGTCAGGCTAGGTCACAGTAAGCATTTCCTCTGTTTCCTTCTTTCCCACCTCTGACCTTCCGCTATGACCAGTCCACTAAGTCAGGTATCTCAGAAAAGTCAGACCGTCCTCTTCCCTTCGTCAATAGAAGAACTCCAACCATGCTTTCTTGAATCATAAACTATATCATAGATAGAATGGGAACGATCCTTTCACTCAGGTAGAACTTTCAGCACCGGGGCCATTTCTTTCATTGGTTGCTTCATATCACTTGCCAACGCCTACTCTAGCTAATCTCCTAGATATGATTCGAACAAGCAACTTCCATCGATCTGCTTTCGAACTTCCTTGTCTGACCGAACATGAAGGGGCAGGAAGGCTTATTGACAATATCAAACTATCCCACCGAACCGTATATCCCAACTTTTCTACTTCCAATTCCAGCTTTTCGATACACAGAAGGAAAGCCATCCCAACCTAGAGATGAAGCCAACAGAAATCCTATCCGAATACTAAAAATAAAAGGCAATCTATGAAGTTGAATAAGCGTCCCCAGCAGAAGAATTTTATTGAGATTTTGAGCACTTATTTTCTCGTAGATCACCTACTCCATCTACTCTCAATACATTGATTAATCAATCCACTCATGATGATATCAATGCAAGTAATCCTCCTTTACTGCAGTCTCATTGCCCTCTTCAACAATTATTCTGATATCAAAACAAAAGAAGAGACATTCGCAGATAGCTCTTCGAAGAAATCCGATTCTGTTCATATCTCTTAAAGGAGATTTCTTGCAGTTCTCTCTCTTGAAATGCCATGCATAGGGAAGACTGGGCCCAAAGCATTGTAGGTGAGCAGATCAGCAAAGAATCTCTGGAATATTAGAATATATAGAGATTGTTCTTTTGGGTCTTAAAATGTTCAAACTTATACTCTCAAGGTAATGAAATTCTTCTGATTTTGATCCTTTAAGAAATTGCTTACTGAAACAGAAATCGACCAATCTGCTTTGTTATCAGATAAGGAACATATTTTGAGCGAGCCCCTACTAATAATCGAAAGGACTGAGGCAACTTACTTGTCCCTTTCTAGTAGGATTTGTTGTCTTCGTAGAAAAGTCAAATAAAGGCGCGCAGCGGAAGCCCCAAGTATATAAGCTGGGAAAGTCGCATATATATATTGAAGTAAGGGCTTGTCAATCAATTTCCCTTCATAGCCTTCAAAATTAGTTGTTTTGTTGACAAGGAAGGGCAAATTGCTTAAAAATTTCATTTAGGAATAAACAAGGATCAAGTTTGATCATGTGGCTGTACTGTGCTTATCATTAAGCTTTGAGAGGTCAGTTAGTAGTTCCTGGCAAGAAAAGCAATCTACTTCTTTCTACATTCCCCCTTTGCTACGGGAACGAATAGTTAGCTCTGTTTGGACAGCAGGAACGAAACAACTAGTTGGATAGTGATAGTCTTTTCCAGCTATCTATTTCTTTCTTTCAACGTGGACAATCAGGAATGCCTAGCTCACTTACTTCTTTGTGGCTTTCGCCTAGCTCTCCTTTCTTCCATATGGGCTACCTACTTATGGACTAGTAGTTTGTAGGCTAAGTGAACGGGTAGCTACTGGTTGATAAGGAATTAGTTCCAGCTATCGTAGAAAGAATGGGGCAGTAAATTTATATTAAAGCATGAGAAAGTACATAGGTATAATGCATGGGCCCTTACGACCATATATGAGCAGTGCTCGTCAAGAATACAGTACTACCAGTCTTGTCCAGTAACGAAGAGTAGGAAAGTGCTAGAATGACTAGTATCCCTATAGCTTCCGAATACCGGTTTGTACAGTTGGAACTGAAGGAATAGTAGAGCTGTTTTTACAGCCGAGTCCCGCTATCGTAGCCAGGTGTCCTTCCTCCTACCTACTTATTATCCAAATGGAATGGAATGCAAAGACAGCTACTTATTAAGTAACTATTTTGTGGTGTATACCTCCTAATTAGTAGTAAATTGTGCTGTATACCTCCTACGGCCTATATATGGCTATGGGGAACCTTCAGGTAAGTTCAACAAAACCAACTGAAACGATAATGCAAGTGCTACTTCAACCAACCACATTAATCGATGAAGCTGATAAAGAACTTCAATCTTTCACTTTGAAAGACATCGGCCAGATATCGCCCATTTCTCGATCTTTATGCTTCGAAGCCCATGAAAGCGATTGAAGCAGGTACTACAAACAATCGGTCTACGAGACTCAGTGCTGAACTCCAGAAGCAAGAACGGACGGATGCCCGAGGACCGTTGACGACAGCTGCGGGAATGGCTTTGAAAAAGCAGCTGCTAAGGCTAAAAAAGCGACATGAGACTTTCTTTCATTGAAGAAGTCCATGACTTGTTCTAGGTGATATGAGGTTGAACAGGCTTTTGAAAAAATGCAAAGAAGGGTACATAAGGGTGGAATAAAAAACAAAAAGATGACCCCTTCTTTCTTCCTGAGCATTACCGATAAATATTCTTTCTTTATACGTTAGGTTGGGTTTCAGATGTATATCATTTATTATATGAAACCAAAAAGAAGAAATGACAAGAAAGTTGTATATAGATGGAGGATAAAATTACGATGTGGAAAACAAGACAGGGGTTTTGTACAATGACACTGTACAACAATTTTGAAAAGGGATGTAGCGCAGCTTGGTAGCGCGTTTGTTTTGGGTACAAAATGTCACGGGTTCAAATCCTGTCATCCCTACCTATTACTTCTCCTATGGGCAGTAACGAGGGATCAATTGAGATCGATTCAAATTGGACAAAATTCAGAGTTTCATTTTTCTATATGCATGCGGTACAAAAATCATCCTTTTCTTTACTGCTTTATCTCCTGTCGTAAGAAAGCGCTCTTAGTTCAGTTCGGTAGAACGTGGGTTCCAAAACCCAATGTCGTAGGTTCAAATCCTACAGAGCGTGATTCTGTTCTTGTTATGTCGAATCAAAAAAAAGAACTTAACAAAGTGGAATGTCCGACTACTGTTCTTAACCCAAATCAAAGAAAAGAACAGAAATACTCGACCAGTATTAAGGAGAGGAGACCAAACAAGCAACGGATTGAGCAACTAGCGCGAAAGCCGTTGCGCTAACGCGCATCCGTTTTCTTGCTTGACCAATCTCCGTCCATTTTCCCTTGCCTTTCCTTTACGGGTATGCCTGTTTTAGGGGACCTTATAGTAATAATAGTCTAATAGACCAACTAGAGGAGAGGAATCCTTCATGAATCGCCTTGCCTTGCTTAAAGAGGTTTATGAAAAACCGCCCGTGGAACTCTTGTTTTGAGGAAGCAATGAACATTGTCTTTTTCCATTCTCAATAAATGAGGAAGGAGGGGTGAGGTCCTCACTTGCGAGTGAGGCAAGGCTTTCTTTTATAATACATCCTACCCGATTTTGGTTGACGATTGCGTTCTATTCCAATTATTAACTTGTTTTTCTTGTCACTTGCGGCGAGACCAGATGAGAGAGAGAACTATTTTCCATTTCCAGACAGACCCCGAGCCGAGGTTGGAACAATTCTTTATTTTTTTGTTGGTTCCTTCTTTCTTATTTAGAATAAGTGAGTCTCTTCCATTCGGTTCATTAGCTTTAGGAAAAATAGAAGCAGCGGAAATTCTCGCTTCTAAAAGGCTTAAAGGCTCTGATCAAGGCAATGAACATTTTTCACTTGGAAACTAATAAGAAAGGAATTCAAATCATAGTTCAATACAGACTTTTTATCCTTTAAGAAGGGTTAAACTTTCCTTCCAATACTTGTGCGCTTTACCCATCTCTACTGAACAAACCCACTACACATCGCTGGCAAAACCTACATCGAGTGGCAGGGTATGTGTGTAGGCCTTTTCAAGGACATTCGAAACAACATGTCGATAAATAGCTATAGAATAGAAGGGGCCATAAACAGGAGAGTCTTGACCATTTCGTGGGTGATCTTTCAAACTCTTGTTTTTCTAGCGAAAGAACGCCCTTCTGAGCGATGATCTCCTACAAGCGAGTATAGTAAGGTTGACTTCAATTGAGACAGAAATGTCACTGGTCAGCTCCTTAGCGTGACAATTAACATCACTTTCTTATTACCTAAGAGATTAGATAAGGGAAGAAGGCAGGCCAAAGCTTATAGATTCGGAGATCGTACTTCTAACGCTTTGTCTGAGTCAGTCCTACGACCCCTTCCGGCTGAGACACGAATCCTAGCCTATCTGAGTCGCAGAATGAAGGGCTCTTCAGAAGGCGCCACCCAAGTCTCCTTTGAGACTTCGGAGTCAGGAATGATTTTTCCAAGGAAGGCGGATTTTCTTCGTTCCGCAGCACGAACAGGGTGTACAGAAGATCGATGTGCCATCTTTCTAACCACGTTCATTTGTTGTATGATCAGTAGGGAAGGGAGCCTTTGATAAAGGGACCCCCCAACCAAGAAATCTACTGTCTCAGAGCGACAGTCAAGCTCGTATCGCGGAACTAGAACATTTCTTTGATTGATAGGTCAGATAGGAAGCAGGCAAGCAAACCAAGTTATAGGTTTGGAAGTTAGAACTAGGAAAGGTTGTCCTGTGACTACCTTTGAAGTCTTTGGGTAGGACATCAGGCTAAGGTCTTATGATGAGCCACGCGCATATGAGGTTTACTGCAGCCCTAAAGCTCTGTCCCCTATCCTACCACTAGATCCCCTATGCCGGAACATGAACAGAGAAAGCAGTGAGTGTAGTCTTAGGAACGAACCCGGGGTTGCTCTCGCAAAAAGATTGTACTAAAGAAAGCTAGAAAGCCCAATTCCAAGCAAGCAACCTCTGGTCCACGGGTCGGTGAACGAATGGGTTTTGGGAAATATATAACATGGACTCGATTGAACAAAGGTGGCACCGCTCAAATAGCCCTTCCCCTTTTTTAAATAGATAACCCCTTAAAGGAGTCACTGTAGAACCAATTGATTTAGCATACTTAAACTCTTCGCTAAAGTACACTCCTATAAATCGACCCGTTGGAAATATCCGCACTCCTTTCTCGTCTCGGTAGGGCAACACTGGCTTATGAATGGATGGGGGGCATACAACATACGCTTCGATAAATCCAAACAAATCCTGGGGTAGAAAAAAAGGAGAAATGCTGTGGTGAATTCAAAATCGAAAAAGTAAACTTCACTTTACTAAGATGAAGGAACCGAGTGCCGAATTGAAATCTCAACAAAGAAATGAAAGCATAACTCTTTCCTCTTGTTGTCCTATTACTCTTTTTGCCTGCCTTGTTTGTGGAGGTCCCGGGTGTCTACGGCAGATCCGATCAGTCTCGTGATGAAGAGAAGTCTTTTCCGATCTTCCACTAAGAAAGATATCGTCACGACAACCAAATTTGCCCGGTAAACTACTCGGGGCTCCCCACGGTTTAGTAAAAGGGAGGGGATATTTTCTCTTCATCTGGGGGTTCATTTCATTCATTATTCATTATGAACTAAAAAGTGTAAGGCTGATTAGTGAGGTCTTAAAAACTTCATACAAGAAATGATCAGCCATTCCAATGGTTGTGCTCGAAAGGCAGTTATGAATCGATTGACTAATCCAATTCCAATATCTTGATTTCGAGCAGCAATGCATCGTGAACCAATATATATATCGTCTGCTAATACACGACCAATTAGTGTTTGGCCAAAAAGTTTTTCCGTCATCCCATTTTGAGGACTCACAGACTCTGATAGTACCACAATCTCTTCTACGCACAATAATATGTTGAACTACTTCAACAAGTCTACGTGTAAGATAGCCAGCATCCGCTGTTCGTACAGCAGTATCTACAACTCCTTTTCGGGCTCCATAGCAGGAAATTTTATATTCTGTCAAAGAAAGTCCCTCGCGTAAATTGCTTTGAATAGGTAAATCAATCATTTGTCCTTGAGGATCCGCCATTAACCCTCTCATACCTACTAATTGGTGTACCTGAGATGCATTTCCTCTGGCTCCTGAAAAAGACATTAGATAGACTGGATTAGAAGGATCCGTTATTCAAAAATGGGAATTCATTTCTTGTTTCAAATATTCACTTGTAGCATACCATATCTCAACGGATTGGCGTAATTTTTCTACCGCGTGTACAGCCCCATAATAATAGTGTTTCTCCAAAAGAAAACTTTGTTGTTCCGCGTCTTGGACTAACCATCCTTTAGAGGGTATTGTTAAAAGATCCTCGATTCCTAAAGAAATCGATGTAGTAGTGGCTTGATGGAAGCCCAGAGTCTTTATTTGATCCAGTATATGGGATGTATATCCCATTCCGAAATGATCTATTAATCTGCTAATAAGTCGTTTCATAGCAGTTCCGTCTATCTCTTTATTATGAAAGACCAAGTTGGCCCGTTCCGCCATACATAAGTACCCCCCTTTTTTGGCTGAGTAGGATTCGACAATGGGCCTGAGTCAGTGATTCGAAAACTTAATTTACTCCCTTTCCTCAATCTCAATCTGGATTTGCGCGGCAAAAAAGATGGTACTAGCAAAATCGGAATGCCCCCCGAAAGGGGCATCGCCGAATCTAACTTCCTTGTTTAGATAGTATATGAATAGGCCCGACTAAATCCTTGTATGGCTTCCTCTATTTCTCTATAAAAAGAAATATGACCAAGAGTGGTTCGAATGTATATAGAACGGATTTCTTTTTTTCTATTTCCCACTACTAGATAGTGGGCATAAATCTCATGATAAGTCCCAAAAGATTCATATTGAACTTCAATCGGAACTTCTCTTGACCCAACGATGCGTTGATCTAGTTTCCATCGGAGCCACAAGGGACTGTTTAAACCGATTCGTTTCTGTTTATAAGCTCCCAGTGCATCATAGGAACTAGAAAAATGGGGTTCTTTATCTTTCGTATACTTATAATAATTGTTATTATTGTAGTTTACTTTTTTATTTGGAGAGTTTACGCAACTATTATATCTATTTGCACAAATACCTCGACGGTTTCCAATCGTTAATACATAAAGTCCGATAAGCATGTCTTGGGTTGGCACGCAAATAGGATCTCCAATAGCGGGAGACAGGAGATTCATATGAGAAAACATAAGTAAACGGGCTTCTGCCTGAGCTTCCAAGGATAAAGGTAGATGAACAGCCATTTGATCCCCATCAAAGTCCGCATTAAAACCCTTACACACTAATGGATGTAAACAAATAGTACGCCCCTCTACTAAAGTGGGTTGGAAGGCTTGTATGCCTAATCTATGCAGGGTAGGTGCTCTGTTCAACAGTACAGGATGTCCCCGCATAACTTCTTGAAGTATTTCCCATACAATGGGTTCCTTTTCCCAAATTTTCCTTTTAGCAATCCTGACATTAGAAGTAGCACGTTTCGTGATTAAATCGCGAATTACAAATAGCTGAAAAAGCTTTATTGCTATCTCTAGAGGTAATCCACATTGATGTAATGAAAGCGAAGGACCCACAACAATGACAGAACGCCCCGAGTAATCGACCCGTTTCCCAAGCAGAGTCTCGCGAAACCTCCCCTCTTTACCCTCAATTACATCTGAAAGTGATTTGTATACTTTATTGTGACCATCCCTCGTCGGTTGCCCGCGGGACCCACTATCAAGAAGTGTATCCACGGCTTCTTGTACCAATTTTTCCTGGCACATTACTAAATCTGCTGGTGCTAATTCACTTCTTTTTAATAGATAGGCAAGGTTGTTGTTCCGACGGATAACTCTCTTATAAAGTTCATTAATATCCGAAGTCACTACTTTATCCCCAGACCTATAAACAATGGGTCTCAATTCGGGAGGAAGAACCGGTAAATTGTACATACGAATGTCAATCTTCATTTTTGTATATTAATACACTGGTAGGGGTCGATCAGGCAAATCCCAAAGCGGACCCCTGCTGCCGGACTGCTCTACTGATCTTCTCTCTCTTCAGACTCACTGAACCTTCTCAAAGACTCCTTTTGCACTGAGAACACAATTCAGAACCCTCCTTCTCACAAGAAGGCAAACCTTGTACGTTGATCGAATCTTCTTTCGCATCCAGAAGAGAGGCTGTGGGCTATCCGAGAGAGTGGTTCAGGTGACTACCGGAGTCATTGATTAAGCAGGTCAGATGGGCTTAGTAGGGCTCGAACCTACAATATCACCGTTATGAGCGGTACGTTTCAACCAATTAAACTATAAGCCCAATCGGATCTCTACATGCCGGGAAGAGCGGACAGAAAGAGGAGACCTTTGCTCTATCTCCTTCTTCCTCTTCCCGGGGCCCCGGAGGGGTTCTTTGGCAAGCCCTATTAAAGAAGCTAAGTGACGAAAGTCACTCAAGTAGTGAGTTTGAGAGTGACCGTTAGGGCGACCACTTGTACTTCTAGGCCTTGGCGACCTATAGTCTTGTTACGCAACACAGCTTCACTCGATTCAGTAAATCAATAGTTCAAACCAGCCCACTAATAGCTTAGAAAGTGCCCCTTCCACTTTGGTATAGTTGACCCTACCTATTGACTCAAGGTAAGACCTCTGACTCAAGGTTCATAGGAAGGGGGAACCCAGACGTAGTGGGATGTAGGCTTCAGTTGTTTTGGTACTTTTTCACTACCTACGTCTTATTATTTATTTTGTAACCGGCTTTTCACCGGCAGGTCAGTAGGCCTTTTAGAAGGCGAACAAACGAAAGTTCTCCGCGGGCGCTAGCGCTATCTTGTTCGCTTTTGTCAACAGAAGTCGCGCGTAGCGCCAACTAACTGATAGCTGATAGAGCGCGGAGCCCCGAGTCTAAGCGAGCAGAGCCATTTCTTTCTACTGTCGTCAAAAGAAAAAAAAAAGTACTAAAGGCGAAGGGCATTCTGTTGTACAGCTACTTTGGTTTTGGTATAGTTACAAAGGTAACCGGTAGGTGACTGTTGAATCGACAGTAGTTACGAAAGGGGGAAATAGCTCAGTTGGTTAGAGTGCTGGTCTGTCACGCCAGAAGTCGCGGGTTCGAACCCCGTTTTTCCCCGCACGATCTTCCTCTTCCTGCCCGACTCATTTTGTCTTCACTGGAAGCTGCTGATCCCAGCGTAGCATTCAAGACAATTGTTCCTTCTTCGGTCTCCCTCCACCCCCTTCGTTTGTTGTGGGTCGCGTCTCACCGCAGGCACTTAATCTTAATGAATGAGTGAAGATCTTCCTTCCCCCCTTGTGTCTTACCAAGGACTGAGTTCCCACTTGTGGCGAAAAAAAGTATACCATCCCACCCGGCCTCCCCCGGGGGGGTTAAGGTTCCTCTCGGAGACTGCCAGTCTACAAGAAGCTGGCAGAGCTTTAGCCATTGGACCACATCCATCCATCCTCCTACCTAAACAGTGACGCCTTTTCTTGTTCGTTCTTCGAATTACGCTAGTGGAGACGAATTCCTTCCGGCTAATGAAGATACTACCCCAGTCTTCCCATTCATTCCCAGTGGATCCTTCTTATCCCTTTTCATTGAACGAACCAAGTTCACCTATACGAGAGTGAGGAATAGAAATCCTACAATCAACTTCCCACTTTTGATGTCCCGTTTGACGATTCTGCTGCGTCTTTAGAAAAAAAAAGGAGAAGGACAGGGGTCGCTAGTCAGAAAAGCTATAACTATCAATTCGAATTCAGAATGAATCAAATCTCCCCAAGTAGGATTCGAACCTACGACCAGTCAGTTAACAGCCGACCGCTCTACCACTGAGCTACTGAGGAAGAACGGACTTAAGGAAGCTGACTCTCTTGGACCAACCAACCGAAAAGAAAAAAAGTTCGTCACTTTTTATCTTTCACATACACCGGGAGAAAGGGTGACGATAGCAATCCCCTTTGCCTCCCCGGCCGGGGAGCCTCCAGGACAGGACAAGGGGGGCGGCGGTCAACCATCAACTCTCGATATGCATATTGATCAATCGATCTCTGCGTCCTGCCAGTTCGCTAAGTAGACTCACTCTACCGAGGGGCAACTAAGGTTGGTTCCTGCCAATTCCCTTGCTGATCAGCAAGGGAATTGGCAAGTATGAGAGAGGACTCTCTCTGTCTCTCTCCGAGTTTCAACTACTAAGTGAAGTTAAGTAGCACTTCAGCTATTCTAAATGTAAATAGATTCCGATCAAGCAAGCAGGAGAAGGTGGTCCTTTCATCTCTCTGTCTGCTCCATGCTCTATAGCCTAAGGATCATGAGCAGGTTTAATGCTAGAGGAGATCTGCCTAATCATTCCGGTAGATGAAGTAGTGGGAGGTCACGAAGGAAGTAAGGGGGCGTGTTAAGTTGAGAATTTATAACATTGTAGCATCCTTTTGACGGTTGGGCTTTGAGTTGAGTTCTTTTAAGAATAAGAACTCTTAATATGAAAATACACATCATAAAATGACGCATCGAGCGAGACCATTCTGTTTCATTGTGAATGAAAGACGTTTTCGACCAACAACATCTACTCATGTCCAGCTTCGTGTCATTTTTTAACACTGCGAGCAAGCGGGGGAGAGTCAAGTCAAGTACAACACAGGACTGACGAGGTGGGGCGCGCCAAAGCAACCCGGGACCCCGGAGGGGTCACTACAAAAGCGCTGGCGCCTTCTTTTGAAGGTGAAAAACTACGCTTCAAATAAAGCTAAGAAAAAGAAAAGGGCTGCGCTAATGGCAAGGCGCAAGCGCCAGGGCAGCTAGCTCGAAATCCGAGAAATCTAATACCTCCTTTCAGTTATGAGAGAGAACTCCAAGGCAGGATAAAGACTGAGTTGGATTCAGCCGCGTGGGGAATGAAACAACATTAATGGAATGAGTTGAGGCCTCCTGCTCTTTTTGAGAGTCAGGGGCAAGCCCGGCCTAGCGCTTTAAAAAGGGCTGTCCGCATTACTGGAAAAAAGTAGTAAAATAAAAGTAGGGGGCCACGTAGACTATTCTGAGGTGGTATGCTAAATCCATGATCAACTGATGTAGCTAGTGTGACTAAAGCTGCTGCTATTGGCTTAACAGGTTCTAAACTCTCCCACCCGATAAAGGAATTGAAAGACTACCCCGGGCCACGTAGACTATTCCCTTCCGCGGACATTCTTTTATAGTCTAGAAGGAAAGTAGCAAAGCCGAACGCAAATACACATGCAAATTGCGTCGACTACCTCATCACTGTCCAAAATGGGGGATACCGCTATTCATACATGGATGGACGAGGGACTCCGCTGACAACATCAGTAGATGACTTTTCTCTTTTCTCGCGGAATGCTATTAACGTTGGAAAAAACAAAGTTCTCAAACTCACCCGGAGGGTGATAGGTAGAAGCATTAGTACCTAACGGAGCGGTATCTAACCAAAAAGGGGGGTTATGTTCTTTTTATAAACAGGATGGAGCATGGCTTCCTTTCTTCTTAGATACATTTCATTCATTCCATTTCTCTATAGTTTACACTATAACATCTTGCTAATCCTGACAGATCTCGAAAAGGGTGGGGGCACTAGAACCAAATCTACATACACATAGAAACTTCCTATCTCAGCCAAGCTAGCACCTTCATCCCACCAATGCATTGTACGACTCTCCACCCTCCGCCTCGCCTTTTCCTCCCTCATGAAATCTTAATTTCCCGCAATGAAATTCGATTTCGTTCATGTCGGCGGTTGGCAAAACGGCCCTGAGATCCGGGACTGGTAAAACATGGGTGCCCCATTTTATTTTCCGTGCTCCGCCTTAGTGCCCTTATGAAGGCGGCGGGGAGTCCTTAGCCTTTGAACCAAACTCTAGGGAACGCTCAATTGCCTGACGTCTCAACTGCAATGGTGAACTCAGTGACATACACTGAAATGGATTGCATCTATTGTTCCAAACAAGGCTGATATTAGCAGGGCAAGCCCTTCCATGCAATTTCTTGCTTCGCTCTACAGACGAAAGTGCCGGATAGTCAATGGTAACCAGAAGATCTATGGTTTTCGAGAGAAGGTAATTGGAAAAAACGATTCATTCCTTTGCTTTCTTTCAGATATATATTCAATAAGATGATCTGACCTTACCTGAAAACTAGATTCATGAAGAAGCCAAAAAAGTGCCGGGCTTAGTGCAGCCCAGTTCCTAGCCAGTGTTCAGTTATTTTTTCAGAGCTGTCCTCCAGTGCGAGTTCCCTTTAAGCTGCTCTCTATTTGAAGCCAAAGTCACTATTTCTATCTTTCCTGTTATTTCGTACCTATTAGTATATATATATGGAGAATACCAAAAAGCTATCAATTACGCATAGGAGTTGTATAAAAAAGGGCCCTGCTCTCGTCTCTGCTGACGAAGCCTTTATCTCTATCTCTGTTATCCTCGTACCTGCCGATCAGATCTCTTCGACTGATAGAGTCTATGCTATTGGTGAAGCTGGTTCTACCTCAACAACAGGATCTGCAAATGGATTTTCAACTAACAGCCTCTGCTTCAATTTGTGATGAAAGGTCGACTAGTTTTCACCGAATCTTCAATTACGCACCGGTCACTTTTTTCCATTTTGACCTGTTACGTTCAGTTCTGAAGGCTAAAAAGTTTACTTTCCGAAGGCCTAAAAACTATTCGTTTCTAAAGTGGAGAAAGCGGAACCTTTCTTTCCCAGAGCGCTGTAAGCCCTTCTGTCCCGCTTTGGGCCTTCTACCTGTCGAACGAATCCAGACCCTGCTTGAAAATCCGCTTCAAACGAGGTTGCTAGCCTCCCATTCCCTCACCCGAGAATTGCATTTCCGCTTCAGCTTCCTGACATCTGTATTTCTATCCTATCCTCCTCATTATCCTCCGCCGTATCCGGCGTCGGGCTCATTCAGCCTTCCATATCTTATTTTTTCTTATTGGTATAGAGACTCAATCCTTCATGGATTAGGAGCACAACGCGGAATCAGCAAAATAAAAAGCTAGGCGCGTAGCGTACGAAAACCAATCCGAAAAAGTGCAATCAAGGTTGGGTAAAGAGGATTCCTTCGTGATAATAAACCGAATGGTGAGCTGCTTCGTAGCAATGAGATCGCGGATGAAAGTAAATCTCAATATGCTTCGTCCTGGCATGATAAATTGGATTCGCTGCTAGGAATGTGGCGCCGAGGTTATCACACCAGAGTATAGGAGGAGGAAGAGAGACACCAAGTTCCTGAAGAAGAGAGCGGCTTTATTGAGACGAGGGTCAAGAAGAAGAATATGCCTGCTTGCGATATAAGACTGAAGCCAAAGGTTTGCCAACTTTGGTCTTGGATGCCCTTCCTTGGGCGGAATAGATGGAAGTCAGACCATAAGAAAGAGGGGCACTCGCTCGCTGTCGTAAAGTAGACGTGGGCAAGAAAAGACTAAAGCAAAGTATCTCACTCCAGGGTCCCCTTCATCATTGTATTCATAAAAAAAGGGCCTCCCTAAAGTGCAGAACCTGGTGGATGGGACAAAGAGAGCCTCCGTGGGGTAGGTTCCATAGCCCCAAGACTTCAATTGTGTTTAGGCCCTCAACCTCGACGAATCCAATTTGCTAGGGAAGAGAGATTCCCCTCATTTATATTTCTAAGGGAAGTTCAAAAAGAGAGTGAAAAAAGCATCAATATGACACATCAGCCAATACATGAAAGCACAAAGCCCCATGATCATTTAGTGCTCAAAATATGTATCAGCCTTCCAAAAGAAGTTGCTTTTCTCGAGTTAAGACAAAGAAACCGAAAGATTTACAGAGGAAGAAAAGTGCACTATAAGTCTTGTCAAACAACTGATTATCCGCCGTAACCAAAGCATTTGTGCCTCCCCATCAGAAGCAATCAGTGAAAGCACTCCAATATTAGCAAGTTGAATGGCTAAATATGTATCAATTCACTAACCATTTGCGCTGGTGTCAGATGTGACACATACAGCCCAGTAGTCTGTCCTCGACAGGTTATATTGATCACCAGCATAATGACCAACAGAAAACAGATAGTGGGGTACTAAGAGAGGTTATGTCGGAGCTGAAACCAAAGGAAGTAGGAATTGGGACAATAGGAGATGTACAAGGTGAGAGAATAGCTGGACGGAGAGGTGATAAACCAGGGGAGCTTAAATCCCAGATAGGTAGTGTATTCCTACAAGGAACAGGTGCTTGTGGTATCCTGTGGAAAACCAAATGTCCTGAGCGAAGGGACTACCAGAAAAGCATTAGGAGATGCTGAGTACTTGTTTGGATACCGAAATTGACTCCCGAAAGGCTATTTCCTTGCAAATCGAAAGCCAACAGCTAGTACCAAGCTTTCCTTGCAGTGAGATGAGGAAAGACCCAAACATCAACAACATATGAAGACGTAGATGCATCTGTACGCGTTTTATAGAAATCATCAACCGGAAGACGATTCTGAGCATCGGAGTCAACTTACGCCAGGGATTAGTATGGAGATTCGCGCACTGGATGGTTGCTCCACTGAACCTTGACGTAAGATATGCTGGTACTCCTTTCGAAGAAAAAGCATACCACAGGCTCATTCATTAGAGACTATTAAATAAAGGATAGAGCAATTCCTTTTTTCAAATAGGAAAGTGGAGGGACGTTGGTTTCTTGTAGCAAACTTTTATGTGCTTGTACCTGTCAATGTATTGGTAACCCCAATTAGTGTCATGAGGGAAAACTACACTTAACAAACTAAGTTGGAATAGATTACTCAGAAATAACCGTAGAAGAAAAAGAAAGGAGGTTGCTACAATTGTAGCAAACCTGGGATGGGACACCCATGCCGTTCATTTACCAACGAACTCTATTTTGCATATTTCATTCTCACATTGCGAAATCCCTCCCGATCTTTCGATCAGTGGAATCGAGTGGTGCTTTGCTATCCTCACTCCCATTAGGAAAACCTATGGCACTAAAAAGTCCGAAGAGTGAGAGCGAATGGAAGACTTTGAATGAGCTGAGAGAGTTGTGTAGCCGCCGGGGGTACTATTTGGGGACAACTTGCATGAAGAAGAAAGATGATATGGTGACAGCAGTGCTAGAAGTACAACTGCCAGAATTGCGTGTCACAAGAAGTGCAATTGACAAGAACACAAAAGAGGCGAAAGGAAAGCTCTGCTTCCCTTGTTATGTCAGAAGCAAAACCAGTGAATACCTGGTTCGGTACTCCTACTTCCAGCAAAGGGAAATATAAAAGATAGTGGATGAATTGTTGCAGCAGGGCTTCGCTCCTCAACTAGCCCCTATGCATCGCCTATCCTCTTGGTCAAGAAGAAGGACGGGAGCTGGAGGCTCTGTGTCTACTATAGAGCTCTCAATACACAAACTGTGAAGAGCCGGTATCCCATTCCACTGATAGATGATCTCCTTGACCAATTGCGTGGTGCCACCATTATCTAGAAAATGGACCTCGGGATACCACCAGATCAGGATGGAAGAGAAGGATGTGTATAAGACTGCATTCAAGACCCACCAAGGCCATTTCGAATACAAGGTCATGCCATTTGGTCTGACCAACGCACCGGCCACGTTCAACAATTTGATGAACATGGTATTCAAACCACTGCGGAGAAGGTTTGTACTCGTATTCTTCGACGATATCCTGGTGTACAGTGAAGGGTTAGAATCAAATGGTGACCACCTCAGGCTAATGCTCCCCCTTCCACTTTATTTGAGTTAGGCAGAGATTGACATCTGTGGTTTACCATTTCAACCAGAGATTGACATCTCCATCGTAACCTTGGCAGTACGAAAGAAAGGTAGTCCATGATGGGTTTGAATACCTATTCTTTTGAGAAAGACAGAGTTAAGATGATCCTTGGTCCGTTGAAAATCGGAGACACATCCAAATAGGTTCTTGCGGAGAATAGCCTTTTCCTTAAAAAGACCTAACTTCACGAAGCCTTAGAATAGTTTCGGGTAGTCTTTGCCTTATTGGTAAAAGAGACCGCCCCTCAAAACGGAGACCTCGAAGTCCCCGCAGAGCTGAAACCTCTCCTTGAAGAGTTCCGAGACATCGTTCCAGCTGATTCAAATACCTAACTAAGCGACCTGAATGGAAGGCTAACCAATGAATGAATTGTTCTCCCCAGCTGTTACGAACTATCAGATGGTCAAGAATTGACAGGAATGAAGGGAATTGATTTCAAGGATCAGATAAAGAGGGAATTTCAGAAATAAGAGTTACGGGAACAACTAGTCGAACAGAAGCATGAGTTAAGTGGTGTTGCTAACTTCCTTACTCATTGTAGCTGCTTTGATGGGTGGATTGGACATGGAAGGATTGAAATAACAAGAGGTAATGTGAATCAGCTAAGGTTGCCTTTTTCAAGCAAGTAAACTAGTGGCTTCGCCTACCTTATTGTGTTGTAGACATCTTGAACAGTAAGTAAGGATCAACTTAGGCTTAAGCTAGAGCTGCTCCTTCTATCACATCGGATTCTAGTAAAGAGATGGGCCTTCTCGTCTGATCTCTGCATCAACAGGAATGCGGGAAAAGCTTCTTCTCTATTAGGACCTAATAGCAATAAATAGACCAGCCAGGCGAGTGAGAAAGGAGGAAACATTACTCTCTTTCTGCAAAGTCCGAGTCCCATTTGATGAGCCAAAAGAACCATCTCTATCTCTTCTGATATTCCAGAGATTACTCGCTCACCTACAATGCTTTGGGCCCAGTCTTCTCTATGCATGGATGGCTTTGAAAGAAAGATAACTAGAATCAATCTCTTCTCCTAGGAAAAGAATCGGATTTCTTCGAAGAGCTGCGAACTTGACCAGAAGAAAGGTCAGTGTAGAGAAGCTCGGTCAGTGATAGTCTTCCCCCGACCGTATTCTGACTATAAAATCCTCTTCTTCTATTACAAGTTCCGTTCCTAATGAAACTACTCAAAAAGTACGTGTACAATACAGAATTGTTGTATGGGAAGTTTACTATTGGAGTATAACATGAGAAGAGCAAGCGGAGAACCTGTGTCCTTTATCATAGGTCATGCTATTTCTCTTTGGAAGATTCAAGTGGGAATGCTGTGCCCAACATGGATGTCTATGCTATTATTGAGAAAAAATGAATAAAAAAAGCAGCAGAATACGAGAAGGATTTCTTTTCTTAAAGGGTGTATACATTAGAGTGTACCTGCTTGGTAGGCATGAAATCACTGACAAAGAGTTGCCTAGCTCCGATGAAATTGCAAGCATAATTTGGAATTTAATAGAAGCGGGCATAGCTAGGGGTGAACCACGAGAAGTTAGAGCAAGAGCTCTGGGTAGGTATCGTAAATATCCTGAGTGTATCACGGCATTGAAGCAGAAGAAACAGAAATGTTTTCCTTTCATTGTAGCCGATATAGAGACTGTTATACTAAATAATGTGCTTGTACCTTATGCTGCGGGGCTCTTAGTGGTGAATCCGGGGGATGATGTGGCTGCCATGGATGATCAAATAGACACATTTTTTTTTAGATTACAATTTGATAATACCTTCCCTTGAAGAAAGGAGTAAAAAAATGTTGGTAGATTTTATAGAGCGTATAGCCAAACTGGGATCTACTCACAAGGGCGCGAAAACAGCTTACTTTTCTAATTTCTCACGATTCGATGGTATTCTCTTAATGAAGTTTTTAGCCAGTCATATGGTCGAGTACACCATCAAACCGCTGATGAGGAACAAGAAGCTTTACCAGTTATAAATTTATAGGAAAAAAAGGGGGGAATAAGAAATTGGTGTTCCATCTACGAGATTCATACACTCAACTCCCTAATAGTCTAGAAACATTGGCTAAGACTTTATGTCCGCACTTAGGTTCAAAAGGCTCAATAGCACATGACGAAGTTCAAGTGTCTTCTCTTCAGGAAAATAGAGCACAATTGTTGGATTATATGGAGCTGGATATCAGTCTTTTAGGAGGAGTGCTTTTATTCTATTTCCCGAGGCACTCTTCAACGATTGAGTCCCGAGGCACTCTTCAACCACTCTTAGTGCTATCGTCAGGGTCACCAGCCTACTGTACCCTTCTTTCTTATTCTGGCCTTGTCTAGCTTAAACAGAAGAGGCTTGGTTAGCTTCCTTCCTTTCTATGCTGTTCTTTGCTACCAACAATTCATGTTGTACGCGGTAGTGCACTTGCTGGCACTAGACGCCACAAGAAATCGTTGGTATACAGCTTGTGTGCTTAGTCTAGCCTTGCTAGCAACCTCTTGCTACCAGAGGACTACCATATACCGTTCCTTGCTGTTACCCGCAAATCGATCAATTCGTTACTTTTCATCGGAAGAAGTAGCACGCAACTCGGAAAGAAAAAACCTCTGATGCAATGCATCTTTTGCATAAAGATGCTACTAATGTAATGCTTAGAACTGATCTATTTGCAAGGCACTGATATTCGATTCCTATCAGAACAACTCATGTGTGAAGTAGATAGATAAGTAGAGTAGCTTTAGCTTGCTTTGTTAACTTACGTAATGTTGCGTAAGATATGTGAATGTAGTTACGTGAGCTTGCTTGCCTCACATTCCTAATGTATTGTTGACAACGCTTGCAATAGGGCGTAGTAGTGTTGCGCTGGGTCGTCTTGTTCGGAAGCTGATTGAGAAGATATGCTGGCGAAAATAGGATGCGTAAACCTTGGACTCATCATAGCTATGCTATGGCTATGTACTAGTTGACGAGCTTGCCTCCAGTACTTGATAGATGCCCATGACTCTCTATCTTCAAGTGATCTTTGCCCATAGGCGTAGTAGTTGTAGCGAAGCGGCATATATCGTAGTTGTTCGGATAGCAAGCTACCTGACGTGATAAGGCTACTAGTGCCCTCCCTCCACTCATGCCTACTTTCACTAACCTATAGCTATTGCATGCAAGCTATAATCAAATAGGTTCCATAGCTCCGGCAACGTTGGATTGGATTCAGGACGAATGTGTCGTTAAGAGGGTTTTATTTTCTGTGTTCCTCTCTTTTTATTCAATTATGAAACATATCTTCTCTTTCCCATCAAGCTAGGCTAGGCAAGGTGCGCTTCCTTTCTGTAAGAAGAGAGTAGCAACGTTGTAAATTCATTGTTCACCACACTCTCTGTGAACTAACTATCATCGGTATTGAGATGTGTAAGAAAAATTACGATTGAAAGCGAGTCAGGTTTAGCTCGTACAGAAGTCCAAACTGAAAAATAAACTTGATAAGAGAAGTCCTAACCTATCGTCCAAAATTACTTGCTTGCGGCAGCTCAAACGAAACTGCATGGGCAATCTATATCATAACACCGCTGCTACATTTCAAAGTTCCGGGATCCATACACGGTGGCTAAACCTACAGAAAGAAAGGTTGTCCGTAAAAGCGAAGATCAATATAGAGATGCTCAGCAATAGCCTCTTTCCTTTACCGAGACTATCCCGTCTCAAAGTGAATCTGCACTACTTTTTAGTAGATACAGACTGAAAGAAATGCATGCTCAAATTCAAAAACGAAGAAGCTCTGAACATGGTGTCTCATGCCATCACTCACTTTCCTTCATAATTGATTGAAGAAAACCTTCTTCGGATTTCCTTTGTTCGAAGCACCCTTAGGCCTAGCAAATCGATAATCGACTCTTTCTTTCGCGTATGAAAGCAATGGGAAATTCAGTACGAAAGAAATCAATCTACATCAATCACTTTAGAGTGAACTTTGACTTATCGAACTTCTCGGGAATACACTTACTATTCACTCGCTTTCTGTAAAAACACTTAAGTAGTCTATAGCTCGTGTTACTCGTTCGAACATTCATATCAGCTTGATCTGGCTCTACACAAAAAGAAAGACACGCACGCGCATGCAAGAAGCGACGGGTAGCTTCACTCCTGTCCTTTATTATTGTTTTTCTCCCTTCTCGTCTTTCTGGCTCTACACAAGCTTAGGCTAGGCGCTTTTCAAGACAATTTGATAGGAGGCTCAAGGGTTAGGCATTGGCTCAATCTTATCGCTAGGCTACGAAGACTCTCCTTTCTATTAATCTACTCGGGAAAGAAGAAAAGGCGCGAAGCAAAATAGCGAAAGCATACAAGCCAGCTGAGCAATCGTTTGTGCATCCCGTCTTCTTTCTTCTTTTTACTGCTCTAATCATCTTATGCAGTCCCTTCGTCTGATGCAGAATCATCAGCGACCCATGACGGCCCTCTCGTCAGACCTAAGCCACTTTGCAGTTTAGGCATACGACGCAGCATGGGCTCTGGCCCTTGCTGCTGAGCACCTGGGCCCAGTACCAATCTTACCCACTAGAACAAATAAAGGGTCCAACGATCTGTCCAGCTTGGCAGTATCTGATACCGCTTCGCGCCTTATACAGGCTCTATTAAGCGTAGAGTTCGATGGCCTCGAAAGGGACTCGTTGGATTGGTTTTTTCACTTAAGTTGACTTCACACATGCCCAATCCCAACGTTACGAGTGTTTGGTAAACTGACTCCCAAGACTTTGTTTTAAGGCTGGCCTCTTTTTCGAGTTTTCTTTCTTTTCCATAATAAATTCGATCCATGGGTATGCTCGCTGGCAGGACAAATACTCTTCTTCAACGATTTTTAGTGCACCATCAGTCCTATTCTATTAACATAAAGTACTGGCACGCAAGCCTAAGCTCCGAACTTCTCATTAGGGTATACCTCTCTTCTGAAGCTGGTAGTTTTGTTAAGCTTACTTCCCAACCAACTGCTCTTGTTCCTCCGGGGTTTGAAGTGGCGGTTCACCGGCACGATGGCATACCCAAGTAAAACTCCCCTTTTCCAACCCGGTCTAGTAGTTCGTTTTCATATACCACGCTGCGCGCCTCTCTGTTTAGTTTTCCACATCATCCCATTTTCCAATTATCATAGTAGTTTCCTCTACTGAATTTGCACTTGCTCTTGTTCAGTGAGGTTGGATGGGCTCGCAACCTTTGAAAAGAAAAGAGATTTCGTTTTGGTTTCAATATATTAAAGATCTCTGATTTTGGCACAGAATATAAATGTGCCCTTTCTTTCTCTAATGAAGAACATGGTTTTTGTATATATAATACCAGAAAAATTAGTACCAGCTTTTGGTTCGTAACGTGCCTACGTTACTCACTGGGCGCGAAGCGGTTTTATTTTGGGCATTTTTTCATACAGTAGAAAGACTTACCTCTCCGAAGGAAATGAGCACATATTCATTCTGTATAAATAAAGAGTATGGGTCTTGGTGAGGAAGCTAGTAGTAGACTCTCGCGGAAGTATCACCACTCTCGATCGAAGGGCGCAGCTAAATCACCTTGCCCTAAGCCATCGTTCACTTGCACTTTTTGGTTATAGGCCTGCCAATAGGAGAATAAGTTGGCTACTTTGCTTACTAAGCAAATCCTGCACTTCACCTCAGCCTACCAGGATGGCACTATCAACGTTGAGAAGAGCACTATTTATTATCTTAATAGACTTAGTTTTAGGATGCTTATAACGCCAATCCAATCATTTCTGAAGTTGCTTTAGATACTGGCATTAGGGCGAGGATGACTAACTCTGGATAGATCGTATAATAGAGGTTGATTGCTTGCATAGGCAAATTTGTCTAAAGAGAGAGCTGCCGTAGTATGGAAAACCTTGCATAGAGAGGAAAGGGACTATTTCAAGATGTGTGAGAGATCGGAGTTGGTGTATAGGTTTTGTAAGTGGGCAGATATGAGAATAGATAGAGAACCATAACGTAGAGCACAAGATAGGTATGATAAGAGGTAGCTTCTTGCCATGCATTGTGAGTGAATAGTGCCGTAGGGTCAGTCAAGTATCCGAATAAGCTTAACAGGATGCATGCATGCTAGGAAAGACAGGCGCGGAGCGAAGTAGGTATTCAGGCTATAGGTCAACGTTATAGGTCAAGTATGCGCCAGGAATGGTTTAGGTATGAACAGAAGAGACTAGGTCAAGAAGTCAGTGAGCAGACAAGGAAACTAGACACAAGAAGAAGAGTGGGATAGTGGGCCTTTTTCACTTTATATAGTTCCCAAAGCTAATATTAGAGAACTTCACTAGTAACTGGCATGATGCTAGTAATTGACTCCTTCATCACTCACTTTCTCGAGTTGATAGGCGGCCAAATCAATCCATTTCAGTATCCCGAAGGCGGAAAAGCGGATAAGAATAAGAGTAGGAGTTAGGTGGATGTGGATAGAGTTATAGCTTTCTTTTCCTCCGGCTACTAGGATCTTTCCGTTCGCTAGGTTCTCTCTTGCCGATGGATGAAACAGGTAGTGAGTTGGCAAGGTTGACCTATTTTATCATGCCCTGATAAGGAAATAAAGCATAGCGTGCCCAGGAAAGATGAAATGAGTAAGCTTAAGTAGAAGTTTCTTTGCCAAGCAGCTGCGCTTATGGGCATTAAGGAGTCAAAGCAGCCAGGAGATCCCAAGTCTAAGTAGGCGGGTTGGTATAAGTAGCCGGGAAAAGCTTTAGTAGCAAGCCCAGGCGCTGGCCCATCAATTAATCTATGCAATGGAATCCATAAATCTCTTGATGGAGCTTGAATCAAATCAATGCACCTCTGCTAGGCCTGCTTTCTAAGGTGCAATTGCTCTCGTTCGCACCGCTGATTTATATAAAAGAGCGGGAGCGGGTAGGGAACCTAAAGTAAAGGGCCCTACCCTATCTTTTTTTTACTATACTTTAGAATAAGCGGTCTTTAGAGGATATACTCACTAGGAATGTCATCTCGCATCTAAAGCGTCATAGTTCAAGACAGTAGAGCACTGAGGGACAACATGGGTTCCGCATAGAAATGCGGAGATAAAAGCTGCTGCTATTGATGCAATTGGACTGCTCGCTTCGCTCCTTGACACGAAGGCTATAAGAAATAACAAAAGATTTGAGAGGGCAGGGCGTAAATGACTTTGGAGTGAAAACCAGACAAAGTCCTTACTTACTCGGCTCCAGACCAAAGCGATGAAACCTTTATTTCATATCTCCCATCG
>JAJQMO010000012.1:778740-784208 GCA_022530915.1 Paspalum notatum
TACTAAAAAGTAGTTTTCTTCCATGGACGGAATAGTCTCGGAAAAGGAAAGAGGATAAGCAAAGCAAGCAGGGGACTAAGGGGAGTTGTCGGTTGAAGAAAATGGTAAAAAGAGTAATCATTTGGGATTGGGGGAGGACTGTGTTATTAGGGACAAGCCATGTCATGATGGTGTCTCTGGCTGGGCTTTGTAAGCAGGACAAGGATTAGACTAGTTCTTCAAGCTTCTCCGTTGCGGCAGGTAAACTAATAATCGAGAACGTCAAAGACGAATCTTGGGTAAGTGTATCTTGGCGGGTCAACTAATACTAATAGAACGTCAAAGCCAATATCCTTGACCGGATTCACCTACTTTATTTGATCCGAGACCACTACTCGATTCCTGAGTGCCTTCGTTTGATTAGCTTTCTCGGTCAAGGACCATAGAATCCGAATAGAAGAAAGGAACAGGAACAGCAGAAGCTCTTCCGGTATGTCTTTCTTTGAGAAGGCAGGAAGTAAAAGCTTAGAGGTGGAGATAAAGTGAATGCCTTACGAATATCTGGCCTGCGAGCATAGAGTTAAGTGCAAGAGTAGCCATGCGAGCCATGTTGCCACAGAAAGTAATGAGTCGTTATCAGTCATTTCAGAGGATTCAGTAGATGAGCACGGATATGTTGATGATGAATCTGTCCGGTTCGATAGAAGAGCGAGGTCTTGCAGAGACTGAAGCAGTCAAGTAAATAAATAGAAGCAAGGCGATGTGATGACTAATCCCCACCCGCTTTGAAGATCCACTTTTTCATTCAATGTGGATCACTAGTCTACCGCTTCGACTCATAGCAGCTAGTGAAGTGAGGAAAGAGACAATCCTTTAGCTCTCCTACGTCACTGACTTGATCCTTTCCGTGTCCAGTGAAGTAAGTCAAGCTTGTTAGAGTAAGGCAATTTGGCTTGATAAAATCTATTAAAATAAGTCGTTTTCTGATAGAATGAAGTGTGATCAGTAAGGGATACAAATCTGAACCTGAGTGAAGCGGTAAATGAAACCCACAATCTGATTGAAAGAATGTTTCGTTCCTACAAGAAAATAGATAGGGAGAGCAGAAGTTGTTAAGGGCTCAATGTCCTTGGCACTGGTGGCTTGGGCTGATTGGTGGTACAACAGAAATGTTCAGTAGGAAGAACTCCAAGTCAATTTATCTGGGATTAGAGTGACTTTTCTTCGGTACTTGGCTTAGACGAGGAGCTAGAAGGCACAGAGAGTATTTAAGTGACTGCTTTCTCATTTGATTCTTGCATTTTCATGAGAGAGACCTTGCCTTGCTAGGAGTCTTATTCTCTTTGGTGAGAGTGATGCTTTTGAACCACTGCACAAAAACTAAATCTATTCGGACTCAAGGCTTTCTTCGGGTATCCGGATTCCTATTCCAATTTTGCACTTAGAGGTCAGCCAAGAATAGCAGAGCTAGCCGGAGTATAGGGAGAAGCATGTTTGGATAGGTGTTTACAAGGGTTTATTCTCTGATAGCCAGGTAAAAAAGATAGCCGGAGCAGAGATGAGTAGAAGTCGACGAAATGTCTGTATAGTATAGGTTTTTTTTTCAAGACATTCATGGATAGGCCCTTGTGAGTTTAGGTGTTTAGAGCTAGGTGTAAGAAATAAAAGATGTGTGATAGGTATAATAGAGCTCATAGGCAAGTATACAAGCACGAGATCAAGTAGTAGCGTGAAGCAAACAAAGAATAGGCATCTGTTTTTAGACATAGATCAGGGCTACCAAAGCTAGCTACTAAGTAATGCAAGAAATAGGTTTACCGGTATATGTGTTTGAATAGGAATAAGCATGTGGTTGTGTGATAAGTCAGTCAAGATAGGCTCAGCTCACGGGTAAGCAACTAGGTAGAAGTAGTAAGTTTTTAGGTGTTTTAGTTGTTTCATAGGAAAGCAAGGAAGAGTTTTTAAAAGGGTGTATTGATAGGCAAGATAAGCAGTGGATAGTCTCGGGTAAGAAAATATCATGTTCGAAGATTTCACTCCCACCTGGACTTTGTTTTTGATGGCTCTTCTTTTATTAGTGGAAGTGGTGCATTTCTTTATGAGGGAAAGAGGCTCATAGCCCTCTCGTCTAAGGTCTAAAACTTAGGAAGAAAAGCCTATCGTCTCTCCTGCTGCCTAAGGGAAAAAAGGGAAGAAAGAGATAATCAGATGGCTTTCGGGTGGGTTGGAGAGTTCACTGGTTAGGGAGGAAGAAAGCCAACGAATAGACAGACTGATCATTATCACAGAGTCTGCACCCGCGATCAATCTAAACAAGTGCCTTCCTTCACTTGAAGACGACCCACCCGTCTCTAGCTGACCTTTTCCGATCCTTCTGCGTCCTTCCTTTTCAACTACCTACCTTCTCACTCCAGAGAGCCTAGGTCGCCGGTTCACTTACAGTCAACTAAATCAAAAAGAGACCTTGATCCAAGTTTATGGCATAGTTCGGGTTCCAGACGAGCGGGGCGGAGAAGCCAGCCCTAGAATAGAATCATAGAATTCCATATTGTTTAAAGAAAATGAATCAATGGTGTCAAATGCCACAGCTGGACGAGAGATTTTTGATTCCTAATTCGATTCATACGAAGAGCTGGTACAAGCCACCTTCAGGAATGACCCTGCAATGAAAGCAATCTACATTCTTCCAAGATGGTAAAAGATAGAAAGTAAAAGTGCTATGGAACGCATGGTGAACAACCTGCGGGAGCACGGTAATCCCGACGAGTAGGATCTAGAGGAACTCAGGCAGAAGTACTGCTTCCTTGATTGGATTGCATGTCAACTGGCTTTTCAGAGACCTAAAAAGACGAAGCCCCTCTGAATTAGTTGACGGCTTTGATGACTCGACGGTGAATATTAAGGAATGGAGAGCTCGGTTTCCTTTCCACTAAAGAACCAATTTTTATTGTTTTACCACTTCAGCTACAGCGATCAAGGGTTCGTGTTAAGTTTCGAACTTGTGAAGAATTGCCAGTGGGAGACTGTTTCTTTCTCTAATTCCATAGTCCTTTCAGCCAACAAAGCACTCTAATTTATGTATTCGAAATACTATTTGCTCGTAGCCTAGAGGTGTAGACAGGAATGCAATGTCAAGGCTAGGTTAGGTGCCTGGGAAAGCCTAGGATAGGAGCTCTTGGGCGCATTACCCCCTGCTACAGTTGAGGTCCCAGTCTTTTCTCTTTTTAGGTAATTAGGATAAAAAAGAGGTGCTTAGAGGGGTGATACCAGAACGAATAGTTATTATAACTTTAGGTCATATGGTGTAGCTGAAAGATCTACAAGTGTTTACCGTGATTCATCTTGAATTCCAATTATGTCCCTGCATTTCTGGTGTCCTTCTTGCTTCACTTCTTCTACTTGGACGGGGGAAGCCACCGGAGTCCCCGCCTCTAGTTGAGGGGCTTCCGGGGGTTGACCGGAGGGTTTGATGATGACTCCCCCGTTTCAAAATGTGTTCGCTTTTGGGGTAAGTAAAGAATTTCATCTTCCCTCGGTCGTTTACCAAGTGAGGTCTGTTCCCCCCCTTAATCTTCTGCACGTGGCCGTGCCTACGAAAATAATAGTACAAATAGCACAGAGTAGTACTGACGTTTCAAATGAACTAAGTAAAAATATTGTTCTCCATACTTAAGAAAGCATGATTGTAGCTCCGCTTCTTGCTCTAAGCAGAAAGACTTATCTGAAATCGCAGGTTGGGTTTTCCAACCAAAAGAAAGACATGGGAGTGTGCATCTTCTTCTTCGTAACCCAAGGACCGACGAACAGAAATTGAAACAACGCAACCGTACTATCTATTTACGATAATTTGATTGCTGACAACATCACGCTTCTCTTTCTTATTCTTATTTATATAACTGTCACTTTACCGGGCCGGAAAAGTGACACCGTCACGTCTCAGGGTCGTATGCCTGGAACAAGAAGGGTCGTCGTACAATTTCCATTTCGGCGATTACAAAAAAGAAGGAGGCGAGCTCCCTATCCCTCTTTGTCTTTCCACTTCCCTCGTTCAGGAACAAACACTTCGTAAAATTCTTTTGAGTCCCGGCCCGGTTTTTCCCCACTAACCAATTACGTTACGACCACTGAACAAACTTGGTTGACGAACATGGTTTATGCGCCGCTAATCTAGCGGCTTGTCGAGCATTTGACAAACTCACACCATCCATTTCAAATGGGATTTGTCCCGTGGACACACGAGCAATCCAACCCGTAGGATTTCCTTTGCCTCTTCCCATTCGAACTTCTGCGGGTTTCCCCGTAATAGGAAGATCTGCGAGAACTCTTACCCATATCTTACAATTTCTTCGGAATTGTCCGCTCATAGCACGATGGAATTGTCCGATTGTAGCCCGACGCGCTGCTTCAATGGCTCGATATGAAAGACGACCAGCTCTACTACTTTTGGTGCCATATCTTCCAAAACCAAGTTGTGTACCATCCGGTTCGCGACCCCTACTACATCTGCATTTACTATATTTACTATATTTCGTACGTTTCGGATATAGCACGTCCCTTCTTATTTTGACTATATGAGATCCGCACTTTGACACCTGAAATTCCGTTACGAGTAGATACTTCCGCAGGAGCATAATCGATTTTCTGGTTAAAAACATTACAAGATGTTTTTCCATACTTTCCGCATTCAGTTCTAGCTATTTCCGCACCCCCTAATCGACCAGAACAACAAATACGTATCCCCTCCACCCCTTTTGGCATTCTTAATGGAATATCCTTCACTATTTTACTAAAAATGGAACGAAATGAGATTGGATTGTTCCTCAGTTGAAAAGAGATGCCTTGAGCAATCAGAGAAGCACTTTGATAAACTGATTTTATCTTTACCGACTCAATTAAGGTATTAGTGTTTGTTCTATTAGACAAAAAAGATCGCATTTTTTGCACTTCGTTCAAATAAGAGTTGTACCCGTACGGAATTATCCTCTTTCTCAGTATGATCTCTATCATCATCTCTATTCCCTTTATCAATTTGCCTATCCTACCTAGGCCTATGAATTTCTCTATCAATTCCATTACCTTATCCTTACCCATGAGGTTCCTACATTTGATCCTTAATTGACCTAGGAGCCGGGCATACTCCAAAAATGGGTTATTAAACACCCCAACCCCATCCCTTGGAAAAAAAAAGGTAGCACCGAAGAAAGGAAAGAGCGAGATGGTGGTTTTAGTTGTTCCCGCGAAGCGAAGATCATTCGCTTGGCGAATGAAGTGGATCAACCTCTTTTTGGCTCGGGCCAAACACTTTTTCTCGCTGGTCGAGCTTTCTACAAAAAAAAGCGATGCGAGAGCGTATTCTCTTATCTAAGCTTCCTCCCTTCGCTCCCCCCCATCGTAGATGGTTCAGCCACACCCGGTGCCACGAACTGATTGAGAACTACGACGGGGTCGAAATGCATTTTGTTCTTTGTATTAAAAAAGTATTGCATGAC
>JAJQMO010000012.1:784708-787208 GCA_022530915.1 Paspalum notatum
CACATTCTGCTTTGTTAAGAAAGAAGGATAACCTAGATAGATAAAGGTGGAATGGACTACGTGCAATCCCATCCATGGAAATCTTTTTTTTACTGTAGAAATATGTATGATGTGCTGCGTCCGCCATCGCTTGCCCTCTAATGGCCTTCTGCGGCGCATACACAATGTCGAACTCAGTAAGGATGATGGCCCATCTTGCCAATCTTCCTGTAAGCATTGGTCTTGTCATGAGATATTTAAGTGGGTTAACTTTGGAGATGAGGGTGACCCGATGTGCTATCATGTAGTGCCGTAGCTTCTTGACAGCGAACACCAGTGCAAGACAATGTTTTCGATAGGAGAGTACGCATGTTCAGCTCCTACGAGCACACGACTGAGGTAATAGAGGGCATTCTCTTTCCCGTTTTCATTTTCTTGTGCCAATAGAGCCCCAAGAGATTCATCCAAGGCCGTGGTGTAGAGTATAAGCTCCTTCCCTGGTATCGGCGCAACCAGGACTGGCGGATTGAGGAGATAGCTTTTGATGCCATCTAGGGCTTGTTGGCTGTTTTCATCCCAAAAGAATGGAATGTCTTTTTTTGTGAGTCTTGTAAAAGGTTGGATTCTTCCTGCAAAATTGGCTATGAATCGCCTGATGTATGCCAGGCGCCCTTGAAGCGAACGCAGCTCCTTAAGGTTTTGAGGAGGAGGCATTTCGAGTATGGCCTTGATTTTACTCGGGTCGATTTCTATTCCCCGATGTCGAATGACAAACCCTAGGAATTTGCCTGACGAGACCATGAAGGCGCACTTCAACGGGTTTCACTTTAGTGCATGTTGCCTTAGGCGGTCGAATACGATTCAGAGATGTTTAAGATGTTCTTCATGGGATGGGATACCGCCTTTACAACGATATCATCCACGTAGCACTCGACAATCTTATGTATTAGATCATCGAAGATCTTAGTCATGGCGCGTTGATATGTAGCACCGGCGTTTTTGAGACCTTTGGGCATAACCTTGTAACAATATATGCCTATTGGAGTGCGAAAGGCTGTGTGTTTTTGGTCCTCTTCATCCATTACAATTTGGTTGTAACCCGCGTACCCGTCCATGAAAGAGAATACTTCTTAGGACGAGGTGTGTGTGATCAATGAGAATCTCTGTCACTGGTAACGAAAACTCGTCTTTAGGACAGGCTTTATTTAAATCTCGAAAATCCACACAGACGCGTATTTGTCCGTTCTTCTTCTTCACTGGAACAATGCTGGCCACCCAATCGGGATTTTCTCCCATACTTTTTTACTGAGCCAAACGGACGGAGTTAAGACTTCGACTAGCTAGCTTTGAACAATAGACTCTAGCCCCACCAGGTAATCTGGGGCTTTAAAGGGCGACCCGCTTAACTTTACTGAAATGAGGTAGCTAGAGAAAATCGGGTGTGTGTGGAATTCAGATGTGCGCGCACTTCTTCTCAAAAGAACTGCTAGGCAGGCGGACCATCCAGGTCAAAAGAACTACTAGGCAGGCCATCCAGGTAGGCGGGTAATTCTCTCCGTATGGCAGGAAATGCATGCTCTCACTTCGAGTTGAAATTAAATCTTATCGCAAACGCACTACTATGCTATATCTAGGAAAAGCGGCAATACAAAGCCAAGATCTTCCTTACTAATAAGTTAATGAAGGCTAATCCGTCCGCAGTTTTCCACTGGTAAAGCTTTCCCTGTCTCTTCGGGAATACAAGACAAATAAAAGAAAAAGTAAATGCAAGACAACCAGAAAGGAATTCCTATGTATGAGTTAGTTCGATTCAATACTCGGACTGGTATATATAAGTGCTCATCACTACTCGACTCAATCTACTATAGGTAGGTAGAGAGTAATTCTCCGAAAGAACTACTAGTCAAATATGTAGGTAGGGCTTGGGCAAGTAAGTAAAGTAGGCATGAGTTATCTTTTCCTATGGCCTACCGAGTCAATCTATTCGGACAAGTAAATAAGTCTGGGCATTCCTTCACTTCAGGTAATTTGATAAGTAACTACGTTCATTCAATGCTAGGGCTCTCCACTTTTTGTGAAATTACAAAGGGGAAAAATGCTCTCTATCTATTCCAATATAGACTTGTTTGTGGACCTACCTTCTTTTAGTTAGCAAGTTCGTAAGGCAATACAAATCCAAAAAAGCTAGGAATTGAACCAACCCACTTGAAATTCTCGTAAAGAGAGAGTGAGTGTTGTTTTCTAAAACAGGATATTTTTTAGCCATTTTCCGTGCATCTAGATCAGAAGCCTGCGTGCGGGCTCTTTCTTAATTTCATGTCCGTCCCTCACTCGGGCTACTCAAAACTCTGATTCAGGAAAGAAATGCTAAACAAAGAAATGAGCAGTCCCCATAATTTTAAGTAATGAACTGTCATATCCAATCCGTAATTAACTGGACCAGCAAATGCGCCTGCCTGCTCTGTTAGTTAGGTAAGTAGCAAATGCGCCGCCTGTTAGGTAAGTAAGATTTCGCCAACAA
>JAJQMO010000012.1:792208-827480 GCA_022530915.1 Paspalum notatum
AATGATTTATCGTACGTAGTCTTTCCTAGGACCATTCCAACAGGATGCTCTGAGGTGGGTGGAGAAAAAGCTCAAAAGGCAGTCTTGACTGACTGCGCTTTCAGAGGATCTAAATCCGTCTTCATCCTTTCGCTTTTCAAAGCCCCTCGCAATAAATATGTAAATTCGTTTCGCAGAAATTAAGAGATTTTCGATCTCCTCGAAAGAAAATGAGTTCGATCAGCAACACCGGTCTCCGCAGCACCAGGATAAAGACCTTCTTTTTACCCATAACCTTTCTCTGCAGCATTGGAACCAAGATCGGGCTTGGCATAGTTACGAGGTTCCCGTTCTATTTAACTAACACTAACTGAAGCTAACCGGAAGCTTTCTTCTCATGCGACTCTTGGATCGAAAAGAGGCTGCTGGACTGGACCACGGCTGAAACTGCCAGGCACGGACTAAAAGCTGGGCTCAGGGATTCCCGAGTCAAACGACTACCATACATAGCATAGAACTGGAAGCAGCACTAGTGTACAGAGAAGACTGGATGTGAACACGAAACTTTACAGGAAGAAGAATCGCCCCACTTTCCCTCTTGGAAGGAGCATAGCCCTGTAACCCCTCTAAAGAGGAAGAGAGTGTAATGCCTTAAAGATCTCATTTTCTTTTTTTATTACTCTAAACTAAAGAAGCGACGGGCCCTTCTTGAGTGAGGAAGGAACTGATTTCCGATTTTCGGGAATTGAATCCGGTGCTACTTTTTGGTATAGAATTGGACAAGCAACTTCTTTGCCGAAACTACTACTTCAAAGAACTCCCTTTTCTTGCAATCCCCCGGATGGCAAAGAGGATCCGACCAACCCTGACACATGAATGCTAATTCCTTGCATCTTTCTATACAAGACTCTTTGGTTTTTTTACAGTATTTGCCTCCGGTTTTCAATCAATAAATGCAGTGGGTGGAAAAGTCCGCTAAGGGGGGGTGGCGCCTTAGCTGGGGTCAGCTAGTACCTTAACTAGCCAGGAGGTTTTTTGATCCTCGATGTAATTCAATATGATTGGTTTTTCCCTTTCTTTTTATACTTATTGGTTTGATCTTTGGTTAGCCAACCTTCTTTCTCCTCTTCAGACTAAGAATTCTGGGATTCATTGACTTCTGAAACTGAGTATGGAGGTTGATGGATTTTTTCCCATAATGTTTTCACTAGTAAACCAACTGACTCACCGCTTTCAGACATTGAAAATGAACAATTCATGGGTGTGGTATCGATCCACTTTTGTTTTTCATCAACTACACTCTTCCTTTTTGTTGCTTCTGGTAAAGCCAATCTGAATGATGATGTTCTTTCCTCAATAGTCATGGTTTTCTTGTCTACTCGGAATTTGTTGGTCACTTCTACTGACTGACTAAGGCTTAAATCTGCATATTGCGCCCTATACCACTCACCACTCACATGGCTTTTCACTGCACCTTTCTGTACTTTTCTTTTTTGATTTTCATCGATAAGCAAATAAGAGCTTTTAGGCGCTAGGTTTTCAAATTCCTTCAATGGGAATGAGTGGTCTTTGCTCCTCTTTGGTGGGAGGGATGGGATGTAGGTTCTTGAAAAATCTCAGTGGTTGTTCCACCAGAGTTTCAACTGGTGGTGTCATTAGTGTAGAACAAGAAAGATCTAAAAGGTCACACTTGCACAACATAAGAGTCAGCTCATTAAAAAGGCTACCTTGCTCATCAGGTAGGCAGGCTCATCTGTCCTTTTTGCAACTTTCGAGCTCCCTTCAACTCGACTTGCTTTTCTCCTCTGCTGAATTCTTTAATGCATTCATGTCTAAATGCAAAGGCCCGAGACTCTTCATCCAATAAACCCTAACACAACATCATGGATTCCCAATTTCATAACTCTCATGTAAAATTCACATTGGGGCACTTAGCCTCGCAGTATACCCTCCGCGCCCATTAGCCACTGTTATCACCAAGGGACTGGTCTGAATTTTAGTGAGGAACTTTTGGGATTTTTGCTACTGAGGAATCAATGAAGCTCAAGTTGCATCCAGAATCCAGAAGGACAGTGAAAGGATAATCTTTTATTTTGCCCACCAATTTCAAAGCAAAGCTCGCACCCCATAAAGTAAAAAGCACCACATCATCCTCAGCTTGTTTTTGTACTGGGCAAAAGGGAAATCTTACTCAATAAGGAAATTCCCTGAGGCGGCAGTTTCATTCGCACCTCCCTTCTGTTGCTATTGATCATTAACTTAGGTTTTCCCAAGCTTTCCTTTCCTTTTTTCCAAGAAGTGCACGAGCTTTGCATTGATAGATAAAGCTAAATCATCTCATCTCCGTAGAATCCCTATAGTCGATACCCTTGCTTTTTGAACAAAAGAAAAGGAAGAGAAATGAAACAATCAGAATCCTTTACCAGTACAACCTATTTATTGGATTTGATTTTGGTTTCTACACTACTACGAATGGTTCGTAACAAACAAGCTTAGTTGTAAACCCTATTTTCTGGAATATTTTGGAACTTGAACTGGGTTTATGCCAATGCTCACTGGCACGGAAAAATACTCGAATGCATGGATTTCCATACAATATGATATTTGTGCAAATCAATACCAGAAAGGAAACCATTTCTTTCTATACGTGATCCCTTGAGAAAAAAGTAAAATCCAATGAAACAAAAAGCAAGCAGAAGGGAAGTGGAATCCCTATATTTTCATTAGATGTCCAAATCGATAAACTTATCCGTCAAAAGAGAACGAAAACACTGATTCTTCTTTGAAGGAAGCAGATCAATAAAATGAACACATTCAAAGTGTTAGGGAGGCAGTAAGTTCAATAACTAGCTAATAGGCGCTGTCTGTAGGATAGGATTTAGGTGTTCCATGTCGTCAATTCAATAGCGGCAGATAATATAAAAATCTGTCTATTTTCACGGTGTGTAGGGCGGTAAATAGTAAGCATGGTGGTATAAATGGGGGTAATTCCTCGAATTTCACTGCTTATGGGCTTGCTTCTGGTTCAAGTAGTAAAGTCAAGCTAATAGGTGGTCATAGGCCTTAAAGCAAGGAAAGTTTCAATAGGCTTTTGAATAGGCTTGGATTTCACTCACTGGATCAGAGAAAAGCCTGGGCTTTCGTAAAAGCTCATAGGCACAGGCATTCACTCACCGGGTTTTGATAAGTTTGTTTGCACTTTCTGTGGCGTACCACTTTTGTCGATAGCCTTTTATGCTTGCTTCTTTCAAAAACGGAATGGGTTCATTCACAAGTAGAAAGCAAAACAAGCATCGGATGGGGGGAAAGCTACTTATTGTGGTTTTTTCCTAAACTCGTAACGTAACTAGAATAGTTAAGTCTCTTTCGGACAAGCAGAACAAGCATATGGAATTGGTTCACTGGCTTGCTTGAAGAGCTTTCTTTACTGCTTAATAAGAGAGTAAGCTATGTCTCCAGTCCTTTTCTTGGGACTGGCTAGGAAAGAACAAGATGCCCTAGCCCAAAATCAAACATGGGTTCTAGCTCCTTACACCGACTCCAAAAACATTATGGGATGTAAATTGGTATACAAGATTCAAAAGAAAGCGGATGGTTCTATTGAAGAAGAAATCAGTATCCAAATTGGAAGAGAAAATAGGTTTGAACCCCACTTAAAAAAGGGGCCGTCTACACCCCCCACCTCCTTTGGGGATCCCTACTTACCCGAGCTTCCGGCTTTGGCGAATCGTGAATACATGTTAACCAGAAGAGTCCGACTTGCTAAAGACCTCCTAAGGCAGCTGCAAGAACAGAGGGAGGCTCATCTGCCCCCACAACAGGGATGGAAAGGTATCGATCGACCATGAACTTGTCGAATTTCTTTGACCACTGCCTCGGAGCCCGTACAAGCTCTTCTTCAAGAACCATATGTGACCTTCTTTTCCTCTCTTCTTGGGAGATTGAACCTTACTACACTACTTTAGCTTATCAAAGCAATACTGGAAATCCCTATTATTCATAACCCGCCTAAGCCACACTGACTTCAGTTGAAGAAAAGAAGACAACCCCCTTCATAATGCTTCCTTCTTCAAGTCTGCATTCGCTGAAGGGGAATTCCTATCTCCAACGAAGTAAGATTTTCTCTTTTCGAATTCAAAGCTAGAGCAGGCATACTTCACTGAACTCCTGCTTTCCAGTCTGCGCTTCGCTTCCTCTCGGTCGAGTAAGATTCCCTTACTCTCTTCTCTCGTAGAGCTAGTTTTCACCACTGACTATCCGTAAACAGTTAGGCAAGGAAGTAAACAACTATATAGGCGAGTCTGATGGCATATCTTTAATTTATTAGTGAATAGTCGTAGGTTAGCTCGTCTCCTTTTCTAGAGCTTCCTTCCCATTTAGGCGGGGTGTTCAAAGGGGTTCCACCGTCAACTTAAGTTAAGGAACCCCAACTCCCAATTTGGCGTTTACTTCTTGTGTTTACAGCTCAAATCTCTATCGTCGTCTTGACATCCAATTCCTTACGGCGGAGACCTCAAAATACCCGTTGCCGGCTTTACTTTTGCCTGTGGAGACGGGGTGTGGCGTACCTTCCAAAAGCATACGATACGGGATCCTATCTTTGAAAAAGCAAAGCGTCGGCTAGTTCTATTCTAACCTGACTGACTTCTCCGGGTGCCACGCAATAAAGTCCTCGCCCAGACTTGGTGCGGTTTTAGTTCTCAGTATTGCCGCGCAGTCCTCCTGGTTGAACGTCGCACGGATCAGGTTTTCATTCCACCGCCCTTCTGCGTTTAGTAACCCGGCAACCCTGATTATGCGACAGGGGCCTTGGGCTCCCGTAGGTCGTCGAGTGCTGGCTCTGGGAATCCACGGATCACGCCACACCCGGACAGTTCGCCCATTGCCAATACGCCAGATGATGGATTCCTTGGTTTTAGTTAGTCGCTGCTCTTTCTATGGCAGTGGTTGATCCTCTCGTCAGAGGTGGGTCGGTTTAGTCATCAGCTCGAGAGGACAGAATTTATTTTTATCAAGGGAAAGAATCATGGATCCTGATGCTAAATTATGGGTTGATACAAAAGGATTCAAACAAGTGTGGCTAATTGTTTTTTATTCAAACAACAAAAGTATAGCTGATCTTTTCTCCTGCAATGTAACTCTCAAATATGCATGCTAGAAAGCTGATATGTTGCTGAGAGAGAGGTTAGTCAGATTGATTTCTTTTTCTTCCTTTTGCAATTGAGCTATTAAGGTGGGGATGTGTAGGCGGTTCCTCCATCGCTCGAAGGGCACTCGTATGTCCAACGTTCCATCCTCTTTCAAATAGAATAGCAATCCCAGAACCTACAAAAGATGAAGCACATTTGTAGTTCTAATTGATCCAATGCACAGTACTGGGGAAGAAAGAATGAGCTCAGAAAGAAAAGGTAAGTCCTTGACCTTAATTCTTCCCATATAGAGAGATAAAGAAGATGCCTCTGTACATATTCTGGTACGTTATTTGAATCCTTTCGATGCAGGAACCATAGCTCAGACTGATGATCCCTCTCTCTCCTTAGGTCACCCAAGGTAGAAAAAATGCCCCAAAGCCGAGAGTTCGATCCAAGTACTAACCCTCTAGTTGTGATTTCTAAAGATTTAATTTCAACTTAGAGTAAAACTTAATAGTTAACACTAAACCTAAGCAACTCTTACTTTTCCATCAGCAACTACTTCCAATGGCTAAGAGTAAGCTCGTCCGGACCACTCCTATGGCCCTATCGGCTGGACCTACTCCCACCCTATCCGACTCCAATCCTTATCCAACTTCCACTCAATCATCTCCATAAGAGTAGACTTAATAGCTATTGTTAGCCTCACTTTTGGAAAACTCACAGGATTGCTAGCTTTTCATAGAACCTGTTATCAAAACTTGAAAACTTCTGCTTTCAATATGGATAAGAGACTTGCTGCCCTGCCCTAGGAAGCGGCTATAAAAAGCTTGCAAAAAACACTCTTGCTTGGAAGGTATGGTAAAGGTAAACTGTATCTATTTTTTTATATAAAAAAGGGAGTGCTAAAGGAGTCATTCAGAAGTGAGTGAAGGGGCGCAGAAAAAAGCTCATTTCTTTCATTCAGGAATGGACACTGGACCAGAATGAAATGTGGGAATATCGGGATTGGCAGATTTGTTATATTGAAATAAGCCTCAACACGACTAGTGAATTCAAATTATAGTCACTTGCGGATTTCTTCAAATTGTTGTAGTGTAGTATTGTGGTTTTTCAGTAAAGACCCCGACCTATAAATATTCACAGCCCGGCTCATACGGGCGGACAATATTCACCCAGAGCCCCGTTGCGACCGCAATGCTGTTCTTGAAGGACCTTACCTTAGAGCAAAAAAAGGGAATAGAAGTTAGGAAGACTACTGACGTAGGGCGGCGGGTGAGCTCAACCTAGAACCAAACAAGCAACGGATTGAGCAACTAGCGCGAAAGCCGTTGCGCTAACGCGCATCCGTTTTCTTGCTCCTTAACGACCGAGGGATGAAATCTTTCGACGACTAGGGAGGCGTCACCCGAGGCCGATTCCTGTGGATCACTATAGAATCTTCTAGAAGCAAGCTAGGCTACCTTCTGGCTAGCTCTGCCATCTTAGAAAAATTCCTTCGCGCTTAGCTTAGTAAGCTAGCTTGGTAAGCTAAGCAAGCCTGGTTCTCCGGGCACTATGGTAGGACGTGGATCGATCATGACGAGAATGGACTTCTCCGTCATGTAATGGTTTAGAAGAGTCACGGTCCAGTTCCCCGCCGGGCTTTTTCCCTTCTCGACTAGACGAAGGAGATATTCATTCCATTCAGGCAGGTGAGGAAGGGCGGCGTCGGCTTGACCCTGTCTTCTCTCTTGGTCGGGTCGGAGGCTAAGTTTCTCATTCAGTGGTGAGGTGTTCATAGAAAGCAAGGCCTCGCCCAACGAGTGGCGGATTTGGTTTGGATGGGGTCTCGTCTCGCTTGGACGCTGGGGAGATCCATAGATCTGGATAGAGTCTTTTTCGCTCAGTAAAGAAGAGTACGCGCGCTACGGCTTACGCAGTGGATCTTCGGGCAACCAACCCGGCACATCCAATTCCGATCAACAACTTGGAGGTATGGCTGAGTGGCTTAAGGCATTGGTTTGCTAAATCGACATACAAGAAGATTGTATCATGGGTTCGAATCCCATTTCCTCCGGCACGGAAGTTGAACGGGCGGGCGAAATTACGTGAGAGAAAGAACCTCAGATTGATGGAGTCCGCCGTCGGACAGAATAGCACTACTTAGTGACTAGGAGCGGAGCGCCCCTTTCTTGTTCTTGGTGGCGTCTATAGCGAAGAAGACCTTCCCGAACGAGGGCCGTCCAGTCCCTGGCCGGCTCTCGGTTCTTGAGCAAGCTCCTCCACTGCGGGTAGGATGCTCATAGATGAAGAAAAGAGACTTTAGGCAAGTGGTTCTGGTAGCTCAGCTGGTTAGAGCAAAGGACTTTAAATCCTTTTTTGCTTGTTTCAGTGGGAAGAGCTAGGGGCATTGCCCTTGAAATCCTTCAGTGGTTCGAATCCACATCTGAGCGTCTTTTTTTTTCGGTATGCCGCTCCGCGAGCAAGGAGCGCCGCGAGGAGAGCGAGAGAACGAAGTGGGCTTTGGTGATGTCGGAATTTGCACCTATTTGTATCTATTTAGTGATCAGTCCGCTAGTTTCTTTGATTCCACTCGGTGTTCCTTTTCCATTTGCTTCCAATAGTTCGACCTATCCAGAAAAATTGTCGGCCTACGAATGTGGTTCCGATCCCTCCGGTGATGCCAGAAGTCGTTTCGATATACGATTTTATCCGGTTCCTATTTTATTTATTATCCCTGATCCGGAAGTCACCTTTTCTTTTCCTTGGGCAGTACCTCCTAACAAGATTGATCTGTTTGGATCTTGGTCCATGATGGCCTTTTTATTGATTTTGACGATTGGATCTCTCTATGAATGGAAAAGGGGTGCTTCGGATCGGGAGTAACCACTAGTGAAAGGGCTAAGGGGGAAAGGACATAGGAAAGAGGGATGCCTACAAAAAATCAATTGATTCGTCATGGTAGAGAAGAAAAACGGCGCACGGACCGTACTCGAGCTTCGGATCAATGTCCCCAGAAGCAAGGAGTATGCCTGCGTGTTTCGACGAGAACACCGAAAAAACCTAATTCAGCTCTACGTAAGATAGCAAAAGTACGGTTGAGCAATCGACATGATATATTTGCTCACATTCCAGGCGAAGGTCATAATTCGCAGGAACATTCTATAGTCTTAGTCAGAGGGGGTAGAGTGAAAGATTCGCCAGGTGTGAAATCCCATCGTATTCGAGGAGTCAAGGATTTGCTGGGAATTCCGGATCGTAGAAAGGGAAGATCTAAATATGGTGCAGAAAGACCAAAATCGAAATGAATGGAAGATGCCTCTGGAACTTTTTGGTTATTTTGTTCGGGAGACAACCATTGTAGATTCCAGCCGGGAAGATCAGGAAAAGAGAAGTAGTGCTATGATCCTCTCTAAAATGGAACTTTTGATTTCTAAAATTTTGGGTAAAGTTTTTTTGAATTCCGGTAAACTATTCTCGATTATGGGAGATGATCCCATAATCATGCTACTAATTTTTCTGATTTTTGTTTTCGTATCCAGTGTTGTACGATAGAGGTTAGCAAGGCAAAGCCGACCCATCGTATACAGAGGCAGGCGAGTTATCAGATTAAGAGGAAGAAAGCAGACTGCAAGGCTCGTTTACGTAGCATTAATTCCAATTCCAGTTGTTAATTCTTCTTTCCACATCTAAGAATAGCAAGCTTTAAGAGCAGGAATCAGCTTCTCGTTCCGCTGTCTCGTATCAGTGGGTTTAGAAATCACAATTGCAAGCCGTATCCATAAGCGAGTAAGAATTGTAGTCACTTAGCAGATCGAAAGATAGCTATCAGTTTGATTAGTCAGTAGTTAGCTTATCGTATCTCTACTTTGAATAGCTGTTATAAGAGTGGAACTCAGCTAGAAGTTTGAATTGCAGTTATGAGATTGCAAGAGAGTTCGAGCCCGATAGAAGATTTGCTTTCAGAAAAAAGATTTCCCGATTGCTTTGTCGGGTTGTGGGTTTTTTTCTACCCATAGGGGCTTTCCCTTCACCGCCCCCATGGGGGTGGTCCACAGGGTTCATAACTACCCCTCTTACTACGGGGCGTTTACCTAGCAACACTTAGATCCGGCTCTACCCAAACTTTTTTGGTTCACCCCAACATTACCCACTTGTCCGACTGTTGCTAAGCAGTTTTGGGATACCAAACGGACCTCCCCAGATGGTAATCTTAAAGTGGCCAATTTACCCTCTTTTGCAATCAGTTTCGCTACAGCACCTGCTGCTCTAGCTAATTGCCCACCCCTTCCACGTGTGATTTCTATGTTATGTATGGCCGTGCCTAAAGGCATATCGGTTGAAGTAGATTCTTCTTTTTTCTCAATTTCTCAAAAAACCCCTTCCCAAACTGTACAAGCTTCTTCCAAAGCATACGGCTTTCTAGATGTATATGACGATCTCTAGACAGATGGATCTTATATGAATCGTATGATGAAGTACCACATGAGTGGATATATAGAAAAGGAATCCAAATCCGCCGAATCGCTCATGTTATGATCTTCTACATCCTAGGTCTCCGCGTTCCGTCATCTGGCTTATGTTCTTCATGTAGCATTCAGATCGAATGACTCTATGAAATTACGTCGATACTTCCACATATTATGGGTAACGTAGGAGACATCCCTATTTTCACCCGGGGGTCTTAATTACCACTGCTTAGCTTTCAATTCGCCTCTGACCATCAAATTAAATGTGAATAACCCGTCCTCCTCTCTTTGAAACAAGGGGCGCTTCCGGTTCTGTGCGTGCTTCAAACAATTTTGTCTTCTCCATATTACCATATCTCTAGAGTCAATAATTTTCTATGAGGAACTACTGAACTCAATCACTTGCTGCCGTTACTCAACAGTTTTCTGTTGAGGTCTATCCCGTAGAGGTAGTCAAATTGGATCAGTGATCGATTTCTAGGTTTCGTCGTAAACCTAATTGGTTACTTCCAATTACGTAAATCAATAGTTCAAACCGCACTCAAAGGTAGGGCATTTCCCATTGATATAGGAACTTTTGTACCAGAAACAATAGTATCTCCAATTATAGCCCCTCTGGGATGTTAAATATATCTCTTCTCACCATCCCCATAGTGTATGAGACAAATGTATGCATTTCGATTAGGGTCGTATTCTATGGTTACGATTCTACCAGATATGTCTTTTTGATTCCGTCGAAAATCGATTTTACGGTATAGGCGCGCCTCCCCCTCTATGCCTTGCGGTAATGATTCCTCTGGCATTACGACCTTTACCACAACGGTGCCGTCCATGGATCAATTTATTTCGTGGATTGGATTTCACTTGCCTGTCTACGGTTCCCTTGCGTGTGCTCGGGATAGGTGTTTTGTATAAATGTTTCGCCGTATTATTAAGTATTCTCCTTTAGTTCGTTTCTCTATCTAGAAGTGGAATAGAATAACCCGGTTGAAGGGTAATGATCATACGTCTGTAATGCATTGTATGTCCCAGAATAGGTCCCATTCTTCTACCCTTTCCGGGTAGTCGATGGCTATTCACAGCTACTACCTTAACACCAAAGAAGAGTTCGACCCAATGCTTTATTTCTGTCTTAGTGAATCCCGATTCGACATTAAAAGTATATTGATTCTTTCCCAATAAACGAAGACTCTTTTCTGTAAATACTGCGTATTTGATTCCATCCATAAATCGACTTTCCCTCCTATGCTCTGAGTTCCAGTATCGATAAGAATTCGAGTTCTTATTGTTCTTATGTTATGGTATGAATATACCATACCAATTCGTTATGTATGGATGATGGATGAGATTCCATGGATAGAGAGCCAGTTCCAATAGACTTATGGAACGTTCCCGTTCGCGTGCATCCAGCAGGAATTGAACCCGCAAATTTACCAATTATGAGTTGGGCGCTTTAACCATTCAGCCATGGATGCTTAACAGGGATCATCGTACATCGTAAATAACCAATTTTCATATAGAAAGACATATCATAGAAAAATGAAATCGAAAATATTCGGAGATGGCAAATATTCGGAGATGACTATGACTCTCCGGATCCTCGAATTGAAAGAGAGATTGAGAGGGATCAAGAATCCTAATTCTCGCTATTTTGAATGGATCCAATTCTATTGAGTCTGACCCATAGTGATCATTTCTCTTTAGCAAAGAATGACCTTGGTTATCAAAGGATTGAACAACCGGGATCCATTTACTTATGATACCTAGTTGACATTGCTAACAAGGATCTAATGAATTCTGAGTTTAATAGATCCTCTTTAGCAGAAAGACGTATATTCCTTGCTCATTATCAGACAATCACTTATTCCCTCGTGTGGGGCTAATCGTTTTCATTTACCATCTCATGGAGCTAATCGTTTTCATTTACCATCTCATGGAAAACCCTTTTCGTTCCGCTTAGCCCTATCGGGTATTTTAGTGATAGGTTCTATAGGAACTGGACGATCCTATTTGGTCAAATACCTAACGATAAATTCCTATTTTCCTTTCGTTAAGGTACGAGGGCTTCTTATTCCACAAGAACGAAAGCACCTTTTCATTCTTTCATATACTAGGGGTTTTTACTTGGAAAAGACAATGTTCCATACTAAAGGATTCGGGTCCATAACCACGAGTTCCAGTGCACTAGATCTTGTAGCACTTAGCAACGAGGCCCTATCCATTAGTATTCCACATAAGAAATCCATTATAGAAACTAATACAATTAGATTAGCTCTTCATAGACAAACTTGGGGTTTGCGAGCCAAGATAAGACCGGCTCGGGATCATGGGACCCTTTTCTATCAGATAGGAGGGGATCTTGTACAAAATAGACTTCTAAGTAATAACCCCATGGATCCTATATCTATCTATATTAAGAGGCAATCGTGTCAGGAAGCGGCTTTTTCTTTGGCCAAACCAAACGGTACTTCGAACTTGGAACGAGCATGAAGAGATTAACGAGACTTCTTTCTCTTTTGAGCTGGCGGACCGGTCGCGCAAGATCTTTGGTCTTCCCCCGGAACCGATGAAAAAGTGGGTCGCTTCTTATGGACTCGCTCAGAATGATTCTTCTCTATCCATAGTTCATGGCCTATTAGAAGTAGAAGGTGCTCTGGTGCAATCCTTACCGACAGAAAAAGATTGCAGTCGGGTTGATCGAATGCCATTACTTCGTCGGTCCGAACCAAGGAATCCGTTAGAAATATTTTTAAATGGTTATTGTTCGTCTCCTCTCCTTCTTTTACCTTCTTATTCGGCCTACCTTGTCCCGGGGTCCCTATTTCCACTGCGGGGGTCCTTCAGGCCTCTTTCATCCAGCCTTCCTGTTCCCTTGCCATTCACATACTTTTTGATGAACTGATATAACTTCCCCAGCCGGGCTCTTCTTTCGAGCTCATCTTTGAGTTGCAAGCACTCTTGGTGTGACCCGGACTTTCTTTATATTCACAATACTTGCTCGCATCTCTTATTTCATGCACTTCCAACGGCCTCGGTCGTCGAAGATCAAAGTCGCTTCTATGCCGAATTCTTCTCCTAATTTCATCCCGGTTGAATTCGGTGTATGCGGGAAATCGTCGCCGATACTCTGTGGGGCTATCCGGTTTGCTCGCTCCGCCCTTTCACTTACTTCGAAGGGGATCGCAGACTACTTTCTTTGGGGCTATGCTAACTCATAGCAGCACCTATCACTAGAAACTCTTTCATTCCTCACTAGCAGTTCTTTGGAACTAGTTCCGTAGTACCTGTAAGAGCAGAACACTTCCCTCCACTCATACTCTTTACCTGTGGGGCTGTATGGTACTTTAGCTGGACTTTACACCAGCTCTATTCACTGATAGCGTTACTGGCTCTTTTCCAGGTAAGGAAGTCCAATCAGCAGGCGCTAAGCGGTATAGCAGTAAGGTCAAGCGGCTGCCTTTAAGTTCAACACGAATTTCCATCCAGTCGAAGAATTACCTTTCCTTTACTTATCCAGTCGACGAATTACTTACTATAAGATCGTTAGAGATGCTTATCCATGTCTATCCATAGCGATCATGTTTGCCGAAGATATGAGGTATCTTTCTTCTCCAGCTACTCTAAAATAAATCACTTATCTACAGAAATTACTTATCCTAAGCTACATGAATAAATAACTTATTCGAAGATTTCCCAAGTGTTTAATCAATCCCCAGGCTACTTTTCCCATAAGGATCAGATGAGACCAGTATGTCTTGCTTTGTACTTAGTGCTCGCAGTGGCTCTGGAATTTCAGCTAGACCTTGAGCTTTCCTTCTTTGAGCATGCTTTCCTTCCTAGCTTTGAGAGCAATACTACCTGTAATAACACAATGAACTTATCCAACTTAGGGAACAGGCTGGCATAAAGGCATTCCACCATGGGACCGAAAGAAGATGATGAAGATTTTCATTCATATCCCGGGAACATTTCCACACCCATCCTTTACGGCATGCGATCTAGGGTTTTTTAGCTAAAGGATGAAGTGAAAAGCAGTCAAATCGAGTTCGGTATATAGACGTGAATTGCTCCGTATATCGGAAAGAGCTAAGCATTGCGGCGAAGACCGTCGTGACATAACGAATCCATTCGATATTCTATGGAATCAATATAAAGATTTATTAGAACTAAAAGCAGCATTCCATCCAGCAGACCAAGTCGGGGAGAAATGGCAGATTGGTATAGGGGATTCGACCTACTCTTAAGAGAATAGAATCATCCTTTTTTGGAGTCAAAGAAAGCTAAGCTTATGAATGAATTGTGTGCTCTGAGGAACCTATTTCCCGAACCATTTGCATCATTTACAGATTCTCTCTCGATCGAGGACCCTCTTTCCTAAAGGCCCAAAGTGCATCATTCAGTCTGGGAGTACCCTTCTTTTGGCACGGGCTGTAAGTATCTTTCTTAAGGGAGTTTACCTGGAAGTGGGCCACCCCTGGAAGTTTTCCCCGTGGATGTTTAGCCGCCTTGCGATGACCTCTTCCTTTAGTCAGTTAGGGCAGTGAGTCTAGTTGATAGAGAGTTTCTTTACGGGATGGAAGCCTTTGTGTCTAGCTAGGGCCTTGTTTGGCTAGTCTTTTGTATTCTTTCTCCTCTAATAAGCAATAAATGTTACCATGATTTTCACAAATATAAAACAAATTACTACTAAATTAGTTAGTTTCCTTCATACTTCTAGTCATCAAGGCTCATCAGTTGATGAGAAACTCCCCTTTGAAAGTTTCCTGACAGAGGTTGAGATGGCTGTGACTCTGGACGAAGGTAAATGGAATTTTTAGGTTGGTGACCGGATCGAACTCCTGTTTACACAAAAGTGGCTTTCACCATAGACACTTATTTAGTTGAGTTTCTGGTTATGAGAGGGCGTAGCGGCTTACTAACAGGTAAATCAGCAGATGGTGTGAAGAAAGTAGCTGGTGAATTTGTACCTAAGTCAAAAATCATTTGTTGAACCATTATTTGATGTAGAATCATTACCACTTGCTTGTAAATTACCCCTATGGTTTGTGTTCCTGTTGGATGGGGAGTAGAGGATGATAGGTCTAAACGTGTAATACCAAAAGTTGGTGAATTAGTTGGTTGTTACCTGAATCCAGGTACGTATAACATGTCTCTGCCATTCCGCTTACACAACACTAAAGATTCTTACCACTATTACGCTTTATTTACTACTAGATAAATCCTACATTCAATTGTGCTATACACTTACACTACTTCAAAGTGTTGGTTTTCATGAAGCGAAGTTTGACACTTTCTAGAAGATAAAATAAGGAGCATTTAGTGAAAGTTGGCCTACTTCTCTTTCTTGTCTCAAATATACAAACAGCACTTCAGAAGTTCTTCAAAGAAATCTTGTTACGTGGATTATCGCTTTGGAGTACATTAGATAAACGTGTGCAACAAAAGCTAGGAATGAGAGATTTGTATTTGAACTAGCTAAGGCATACGAAGGTTATCAATTAGACTTACCGGCCGCCCGTTCTATTCCACTTGGGATTCCTGCTTTCAAGCAATCCTTTAGCTCCACTCCGGTCTTTACCGATGAACATACTTTTGAAGTACCCGGAAGGATGGGAAGTACGAACTAAAGCTTAATTGAAGAGTTTCTTCGGTGCTGCCTAATCTACTTAGATGTATTCCCACGATGATCGCTGATGCAGAAAATCTCTCCCGGGGTGAGACCCAATAACGAAAATCCATGAAGCAGTGAAAATATAGCCTGGTTAGAGTGCCCTCCCTCTCCTTTAATTTGTCATAGTTTGTTTGATTTATCAATGCTAGATACAGAAGAGTAAATAAATAAATTGAACTAGTGCGCTAAGTACGTTGCTACAGACCGGAATGGAGAATGGCAATAGCATTTGGAAGGGAGTGTTTCTATTTCAATAATTAGACAACAGCCGTCAGTCAAAATACTGATATCCCCCTCGTTCACTTAAGTGGTAAGAAATGCTTTAGGTGAACATGCATGCAGCAATAATTATGTATTATTCAATTGTTATTGATTCCTACTCCGTACTTGACTATGAGATAGAGGAAGGATCTGATAATTGCCTATATAAGCTATTTCATAATTCTAAGACATAGGTTTCATTATGCGGGGCGTAGCGAAAGCATTCAACCTTCTAGGACTAAGCCTAAGGCCTATGGTCCCTCAAAAAAGAGAGATCAATCGTTCCTTACTTTACTGCAAGAAAGAACACATTGAAAGCTACAAGCCCTTACACCAGGGATGAAGTAGCTGCTTCGATAGGACCAGGGACACTACCAGACTGAGTTGAGTCTGACACTAGGGAACTTGGATTCATAGTACGTGCTCTACGCGATACACAGACAGATAGAATAGCCGGAGTACGGTAGGAATGGACTGCAGCCAAGCGAGTGGATTTATGAACGAGCCATTCATTTAAGTAGAACCGGCCCTTCTACGCCGCCTACTTACTTAATAATCAATTGCTCGAGCACTTATTTATCTTTATTTCAAGTAATTTACTGTCTGCTTCGACTGCCCTCAATTCATTGATTCGTATTGCTTTCACTACTCCTACTGATGACTTCGTGACTTTCCTCCTTCTAGGCGCTTAAAATCTACGTTATCAATACGGAAGAGGGCCACCTTACATGAAGCCCGCCCACCTTACGGGAATGGTAGTAGGGTTGTCGAACCGTCGTAGTGAGCGGGGTGTGTTGACAGCTTTCACACGGGCAGGACTACGTGTTAAAGTCGATGGCGAAGAAGACAGGGCTTATCGGGAAGAGGGGGGTAGTATGAGTAGGGGGTTTGATTGATTTCATTCCGGAGTCTTCTTTCTTGCATTCCATCGTTACTTGCGGTGCAATCTGGAAGTCTCAAAGCGAGAACTGATTTAACTTCTTCCACCGAGGCTTGAGGGCTTCACCCATTTTATAACCCCAGAATCCCAGCGGTAAATTATTACTTTATCAGTTTCTGTGCTCATGAGAACTAACAACAGATCGTCACCAGCGTCTGCAAGTACACAAAGGAACTGCTGAGTTATGTAAAAGCCGGTTTCATCCCTTGGTCATTATGGGACAGTGTCATAGTCTACACTGAGAACAGTGAATTTCATCTCAGGAACGAGATCTATAGTGGCAAGGCGGTAACCGCACAGCATAAAGAACTCCCTAAGAGCATGGAGTGAATATCCTACTCATCATCCTTGAATTGGTAGCCAGCCCAAGCATTGCCGTGTACTTTGCAATATCCGAATGTGGGTCCGTTCAGTTGGAACACGACTTCGAAGCGTTCTGACGAAGGTGGGGATAAGATTACTCGAATGATATAACGCGGATAAATAAAAGGAATGAAGTTGGGATCATAAATTAGTTGCATTGGTGGTGTGGGTAACCAAAGCAGGGTGCGCGTAAAGATATTGGTAAGGACAATCTCATGCGGGGCATCTGATGCAGTGATAAGGAACTCATTTGAGGAGAAGAAGAATACATCCAACTGTCCTATCTTTCAATTCGCTTATAGAATTTGTGGGCAAGGACGCATATCTTCAGCTGAGGAAATCTTCAGTGGGCTAAGAGATCCAGGGCTAATCCCTGATGTGGTCACATATATAATATTAAAATCTCAGGATGTTGCGGCGATTCCACTAGAGCTTTTGAGCTGCATGAAGAAATGTCAAGGTGCTCGCATCAAACCTACATTGAGGACATATTATGCACTTGCCATTGCATTGATTAATGCAGGAAGGATATAATAGGTGGACAGTTTATATCGACAAATGTTGGATGGGGAGTAACCCGCACGTAAAAAATGCTCTTGCGGGCCTGTGCAAAGTGTGGGGATGAATTTCAGGCAGTAGCTCCTCAGAAGGAGATGACGTAGAGAGGAATTTTGATGAAACAAAAGGTTGGCGGATTGCTTACTACTAGGTTGGATCGGATGTCAACCTGTGGAGGCACCATTTGTTACTATTGGACAAATTCCTTCTCATTTTTATCTGCTTTTTCTTTACAAGATGGCCATCAAAGATTAGCAAAGCTATATATAAAATAGGGGAGAGAGATACGAAGGAGTAATGACGAAAGGTTGATTGTTCGTATATTCAGTGATGGCGAGCCTTCAACCAATAAGAAATACCTGAAAGAAGATGCGTAGGCCTTCAATCATGGTGCAATGAATATCGTAGATAGAGTGATGGAAGAAGTTCGATCTCATATAGCTAGCTGGAGTCTTTCCTTTCAAAGTGAAACGATTTTCCTTTTACGTTGAGATATTTGAATTGGATTTTATTTCACCACTACTATCGTAACGCACAGAAAACACTGACGTTTCCGCTCGCTTTCAACCACTGCCACTTTACCTGAGCACTGTGACGCAGTCGGTCAAGTATTGAGGCTAGTATATCAAGGACTTATGAGAACTGAAAAGAAAAAAACTAGGCAAAGGAATTCTAAAAGTTCATTGAGTTAAGGGAGGACCATTCGTGGGGGGTTCGTGGAAGAGTTGGTGTGAGTGATTGATTCCCTTTCTACGCGATGTGGCAAAAAAGACGGATTGTTCGAGATATGCCATGCCTGCATTAAGATTTAAAACGTGTCGTCTACTTCCAGGAAATGTTCGGAACAGAGAACTTTCTCTAATCCAACGCCGCATTCTCCGAAGATTGAGGAACAAGAGGAGATCCATTAAAAGAAATCTTTCTCGGAGAGAAAATCTAAACAGTAACATCAAATTACAAACTACACGAAAGTTGTCCCTTTATTATGGGGATTTACCCATAAGGGAGATGCACAGAGGAAGAGAACGAACTTCATATATCCCTTTTTTACTCAATCAAGAAACAAGATCGGACGTGATTCCGGTTCGTCTCCGTTTTAGTGACACTCTTCCTCAAGCAAGGCAGCCGATAAGTCATCGAAGGGTTTACTTGAATAATGGACTGGTAACCATTACTCATTTGAAAGTTTCCCATGGTGATCTAATATCTTTTAAAGAAAATGACGCGAGAACCCGCGGTGAAGAAATAAGGAGATCTTTCTATATCGACATATCAGTTGGAAAAATCATAGGCAAATTCCTACCGGTCAGAATCTGGAGAAGAACAAAAACAGAATGGTTCCGCTTACTCACAACTCAGAGGGGATGCCGCTTACTACTAAAATCCGGGTTTTTGCAAAAGTTGCGTTCTTATATGCAAAAAGAAGACTTAGAAAGAACAAAGAAGTTTGGATCCGCAAAAGTATGCTTAGGCAGTTCCTTCGCTGAGCACAACAGAATGAAGAGGAATTTGTTTCATTTCAAATACTTCTTCTTATTGAAAATGAAAAGGGAGCTCAAAGTTGTCGAGGAAAACGAAAGCCTGAAAAGGGAGCTCAAAGTTGTCGAGGAAAACGAAAACCTAAAAAGAACAATAAGTGCTCTTTTTCCCAAGATAAGTCCTTTTGTTTACATTCCCAAGATAAGTCCTTTTGTTTACAAGTCTTCTTTATATAAAAATTCGACCTATTGCTCCGGATCCCCGAAAACTAGGAAGATAAGAATCAAAAGTAGGAAGAGGAAGATAAGAATCAAAAGGATCGAACTACCTACTCATTATTCGGAGGTGAATCATAGAACACTAAAAGCTGTGGTATCTTATGGACCTAACATAGGTCACATCCCTCACGACATAAGATTGAAAGATCTCAACCTTCTTCTTTGGAGCGGAAACGGACTTGACATATAAGAAAAGAAAGGCATAGTCGCTCATAGGTTTTTCTCTATCCGGATGGGGGATAGTATAGAAAAATTTATAGCTAGATCTATATGGCTATCTCCTTGGAAAGAAAGAGAGGGAGACGAAAGAATGGAAAAAAAATGTGCACTTTTTTTCTACTACTATTTCTTTTGAGAAAGGAAACATCGTTTTTTCGATTTTTACTGAATTGGTCGGAGCGTAGACGAGCGAGCAGAGCCCAGGAAAGAGGTCAGATCGTCATAGAGCAGTCGACTATAAGTAAAGTATAAGACTGCTGGCCTGAGAGAAGGCAGTCTCTCTCGGGAAACATGGCCCAATTTCTCTTCTTTCTTTTCACACGGGCAACAATTGGGAATAAAACAGACCATGAACATGAGTTTCAAATGTAAAAAAAAGGTCTGAAAGACTTTTTCTTTTTAAAAAGGAGGATAAGAGAATTTGTAGATTATTTGTTGATGTTATTATGTGTTATTTACTACCTTTGGCTTTGGGAAAAGTTTTCTACTTTTTAAGTTCTTGACAAGTCCCAAGTGGAGGAGATTAAGAGGTCATTAAAGAATTCTTCCTTTTAGTTCTCTTCGATGTATCGATCATGCATTCCTAAACCACATAAGCCGGGGGAGACGCGCCCCATTAGACAGCCTCATAAGGCAGACATCATTGTCATGGATACGGCTTTTGAACATCGTTTTTGAAGACATCTTTCTAACGTACTCCCATGGGTTTCGAAAAGGGAGAGGAGTCATCCCCTTTTTCGCTCATGTCCCAAAATTGGGAAAGGTTGATAGACTCATTCAAGCAGATATAGTAGGTTATTTTAATAATATTAATATTATTATTTTCATTTCAACATTAAGCGCGCATATTGGGCAAGGTAATGATGCCTTCTGTAATCTGATTGAAGCTAGTGATATAAAAGATCAGAATCGAAAAAGTTATGCATTCATTTTTAAAGGAATACAGCGGGTAAGCCCCTTATCCCCAATTCTTTTGAATATCTTCTTACAGAAACATATCATGTTGATTCATATTTTGAGTCAAAAGAAGGAAGAAGGAATTTCTTGTTGTTATATATGCAGATAACTGTGTATTTGCTATTAAGAAGGGGCCAGAGTCTGAAAGAGTAAGCCAAAGCTTCCAACAGATGTTGAAAGAGTCTTTGGCCGAGCTCAAACTCTTTTAAAAAAGCTTGGAACTAATTCGCGAAGTCAGTAAACCCTGCTATAACTATACTAGGAGTACTTGTCTCAATTCACTCAGACGGACTTATGAAGGCACCCTTGAATAAATTCCTCAGAATGCCTTAAAAACAAAATAGAAAAAAAAAATGAAAAAAGAAAATGCTCAACCTTGAGGAAGTACTTCTCCCTAAGATACAGACATATCTAGCTCTATATTGTTTTAGTCAAAATGAGAATGACGTCATTGCATACTTAAAAGACTTTTTTAGATACTAAGTTATATAACATTTCGGCAGTTAAAAAAAGAAAAATATCTGAATCAAAGGAAGAAGGAAAAAATCCGGAATCTTTCCCTAGACCAAAAAAAAGAGTAGTAGCTTCTCAGCGGTCAAGGCGGAATTCATACATCAACTACCGTAGTCGCTACACCTCATAGTGATGTCTTGCCCATTTTACAAAGACCAAGAAGAAGCGCTTTCCTGTCCACGTGAGTTCCCCCATGGAATATGGATCCAGCCTTGCAGACGATTGTCGCCTTTATAAAAGTTATTCTCCTGCTCTTGACTCATCAAGCCCTGGATGGATGGCTGTTCACGGATTAGCTGTACCCACGGTTTTTTTCTTGGGATCAATATCAGCAATGCAGTTCATCCAACGATAAACCAAATTCCAACTATAGAACTATGACACAATCAAACCCGAATGAACAAAATGTTGAATTGAATCGTACCAGTCTATACTGGGGTTTATTACTCATTTTTGTACTTGCTGTTTTATTTTCCAATTACTTCTTTAATTGAGAGAAAGAAAGAGAGTAGTAAGAATTCTCTTATCCCCTTTGGAAGGATACCATCCTTATAACTATCCATGACTGTTTTTGTCTCTAGCATGACCACTTGAGAAAATGTGGAGGAAAGTAGGGGAAATGGCCGATACTACTGGAAGAATTCCTCTTTGGCTGATAGGTACTGTAACTGGTATTCTTGTGATTGGTTTAATAGGTGTTTTCTTTTACGGTTCGCATTCTGGATTGGGTTCATCTCTATAGTAATCGGAGGATCCAGATTGTAAACATGAAAAAGTAGGAACTTAGCGGGTCCTTACCCCCCTTTATCTGATTAGAGCGGAAAGGGCCCGCAGAATTCTTATTGTTATAACGCGATTTTATTCCATGAAGGAAGTATCCTGCAAATCATTGATTTAGTTTAGAGTAATAAACTAATAAAACCTTAGTAAAAACTACTAAAATCTATTTTACGTACCAGATTCAGACAATAGTGGTACTGCTAAGTGCATTTCTCTCTCCTCCACGCATCTAGGAAGAAAAAGTTAATACCATAAGCCCATCCACAGGCATTCGGGTCAAACTTGAAGCAGATATGAGGTAGTTAGATACTTGTGTACATGCCCCCTCCCAGGTCGCTACAAGCAACAAAACAGCAGTTCCTATCGATTGAAAACCTATACTTCACTTCAGGATTGTCAGAATCCACCCTGTCCTATGCCAACCAACCAAACCTACTTCCCTACTTGAGAAGCATACCATCAAGGGAGTAGAACCGGTATCTTTTATACCCCGTATTCGTACTGAAATGATCCACCCGGCCAAAGCTTTGGCAATTCCACCATTAGGAAAGCACATGATATGTAGTATAGAAAGTTGTTCTTCTACGGGATTAGGCTCCGAGGTTTCGGCTTTTTCCTTGCTACGAAAAGGGATTCGTATATACATTCAATGGTAGTATCGGATTTAACGGCTTCCTTCCTACTAGCTAGATTAATACCAGCAACCATACCTTCCTATCCGGATAAAGGCTCCTCTAACAAAATCAAAGGGAATATCCTAGGTTTTCCAAGAAGAGAAGTTCTTCGGCAAAGGATGTCAACGGAACTGTTTCGGCAAAGGCAAAGCCCGGGTTAAATCAAATAGCGTATGGCGATAATGTCATCCCCACTTTAATACGAATAAGAGGATTAGCGCACGGGACAATCCTCCAGGGGAAAGGTATCCGGTATCTTTAGCAATGGTTGAATCGGATTTACTTCATTCCATCTTGTCCTTTCCTTTGTAAGCTTCATCTACTATAAGCTATAACGACACGGCTGAGGTCAATTCTTCCTTGCTTTGACCATCGAGCCTAGGAACAATGGCAAAGTATTACTTTGTGAATACTGATGTATATAGGCGAGGACTAGCATAAAGGGAAGGAAAAAAGCAAATATAAATTCTATGATTTGTCTTATGAAAGAGAAAGTCACCTACGTCCTCTTTTCCTGTAGCAATAAAAGAGAGCTGGGCAAGCTCAAAAAGGAACAACCTCTTTTATTAGAGGGAAATATTCTACACTGAGCACTTGGTTGTTATCAAGTTCAAACACTGACTCGGGTCAATTTTAAATGCCCGCAATAGAAATAGAAAGATGCCGTAAGTTTAATAGGTTACCAATACATGAAGGTCGCTCCTAACGTTGAGAAAAATCAACGTTCTCTAGTACGGTGAAATAGCTGACAAATTGATTCAGGCAGCATTCGTTGGTTGCAGTAGACAATACCAAGGGAGCGCAGGTGCTTAAGACTGGGGGAAACCCCTTTCCAATGAAGATACATAATATGGGAATAGTTGTATGCGAAGGCGAATGGCCTCAGGGATATTAAGATTGGGCTTTTTGAAATCTTGTTCACAGACCCGATAGTTTCTTTTTTAGATCAAGGTCCTGGTTTGCGAAATTTACAGTGCAAGGCACTTCAAAGATGAGATCTTCCATTCAAGACAGTGCCCACTTGGTCCGCATTGAGGGAAAGCTACCTGCTCCCTATTGCATAAAGCCAGGATAAAGAAATATTTCTCATCATTTGATTTGGTCATCAATATCTCTGGCTTTGTCTGGTGCATTGAAAGAATCTCTCATCAAAGCTCTTTCTGGAACAAGCTGAACCAAAGAATCGATGAAGCACTCCTCCTTTCTCACATCACAGTTCTTCTTGCTAGATCGCTTTCTTTCTTCTCAATCAAGGAAGACAGTGAAGTTCCTTCACTGTCTTCGAACCTTATGGATTACCCGACCTCACGGCCGGCCGAGTTTCACACCCATTTCTCGAGTCTAGCTTTGAGACTCAGTGCCACTTTCCGTCGTGACTGAGTGCACGCCGCCATTCCCCAGTTCGTGTACGGCCTCGTGCAGGTACTGTATTTGTGGTGTCTTACCATAGCCCATCTCTCTAAATAATTGGAATCTGGTGATCATTCATTGCCTTGAGAACTTAATCCCGGTATTGATCCAGTCCTTTCCTCACGAGTAGGGTCTTCACCATTTAGACCATCCATGGCCAAACTCCCGCTGCTTCTTCGCAAGAAAGTATATTTTCTTTTGATACCTAAGTGATCTTTCCTCTGTTCGGTCAGATTAACGCCCTCGACAATGTACTCGTGATCTCGTCTTTCATCTTCGATCTATCTTTTATCGTTCTGATACGGATCTCTCACTCTCTGGAATGTCCGATTAACCGCTGCTTAGTGGTATCGAATGATACAAAGTTGTACAAGGAGCTAAACGCGAACACAAGAAATTGCGTACCTTAGATGCCATAAGTGTTCCTTACCGAGGAAAAAAGCATTGGGACTACTTTACCTTACCCACCCTTATTAGCAACCTCATCATAAAGAGGACCCGTATGGACAATATGCGGATCTTCTCCTTGGCTTCCTTACAGCTACGAGAGACGAAAGGTGCTTATGAAAGCTGAGAGAAAGACACCAGGATCTACTGCCACAGTATGATACCAATGAACATACTTGACCCACTGCTGTTCCCTTTTACTCACAATGGAAAGAAAAGAGATGCTGAAAGAAGAGTCTAAAGAAAAGAATAGAATATATAACGATTATAGCCGTGTATGTAGTAGGAAGAGGAAACGATTTGAACGCTATAACCTTTTTCCAACCTGACTTAATCGCACGAGTGATTAGCTGGTATACTGGTTCTCCTCGAGCGCTCTTTGCTGCTTGGCCTCCTACAAGGCAAGTCTTCGGCTCCTCATTGGCTTTGTCTCTAATCCCCCTTCGGGACCTGATAAGGGGTTCATCCCATTGGCTTGTCTTGGTACTTTTTGAAAAAACTAGAGGCTCCCTTCATCCCCGGGGCCCACTAAGCATTCGATTAAACACCTCTCAGCTCAGAGAGACCCCCAGTTGCTCCTACTATCCCTAGAAGCTGATGTTGGTTGTTGGCTTTCGCGGCAGCTCAATCCGTTGCTTGTTGCGCGCTAACACGACTTTTTGCAATTAGCGTTTTTAGCCGCACGCGCCTTTGGCATTTTTGAGTAGAAAGAACATCTATATGAGATGCGAAAGTGGATTTCCTTATCCACGGGTTTGAGTTTAAATTCCCGAGAATCCAACTATAAACCATTGGTTATATATTTAGATTCTGGAATCGTAGTGAGATTATCCTGCCTCTGAGCACCGAGCAAATAGCTAGCCAGCTCTCTCCAACAATTAATGGATGGCGGGATAGGTAGTGATGAAGGAAGAGAGGTTCAAGCTATTGGTGGATAGTAAGAAGCATTATCCTATACTATATATAGTATAGAACTTCACTCAAAAGAAAGACTAGGGCGGACGACCTTCAAGCACAGAGGACTTGAATGGGCATCCGCGGGGATAACCCCACCCAAGGAAACCTGACTCCAGCCCAAGGACGGCACTGAGGGTCATGGGGTTATATCTAGGTTTAGGGCCAGAAGGGCAAATAGTCATACGAGCGCCGTACGAGCGGTCAAAGAAGTAGGATACAGCAATCACCATTTCATGTACACCATCTTTGTCAATATCAGCAATTACCTTGGTATGTGTATTGTCACTGTTCCACTGGAATCAAAATATTTTTCAGTGGTAAGTTTAGTTCGAACAACAAAGTGAGTGGCTGGACTTCTAGTTTTTAACTCTGGCTGGAGTAACCAACCATCGAACCATCTCCAGGTCACGGTCACCCACCAGGAAGGCATAGAGGCCAGACAGAAAGTCAAGACAGCAGGAATCGAACCTAGTCATAGTAAAAATGATCATTCAAAGTAGACTTTTGTCATAGGGCAAAGGAGCTTAGAAGGGTGATGTAGGGAAGTAGTAAGGGATGACCTTAGATGTTGTATGACGGAACGATGACTTAATGCTTCCATTTTTGCTTGAGAAATGACGTAGGTGATAGGCTCACTCCTTCTTTCCATTTTTGATTGAGAAAGCGTCTGGCCCAAAGAGGTCTACAGTAGTGCCTTGCAAGGTCGTAGACCCGGACCCATCTCCTGGTTCATTTTCTCGACCATCCTCTTCAGTTTCTTGTTGTAACCTTCAGTGACTCGGTTCACAGATGCTGAACACTCGCCTGCAGGAACGAACTCCAGAGCACGAACGTACGGTATACAACCGAGCGGCCCGACATCGGACACAACAAACTTTCTAGCCCCCAGTTCGTTTAGCCTCTTCATTGAGGAAAGGGAAATGGATGTCAGTTTGAAATAAGAGCAATCGACTGATGCAGTAAGTGTTTAACTGCAAGTGAGAACTTGGTAGAACCTTCAGATAAAATGTCAGGTTGGAAACCAGGGCATCCTGGAAATATGATGGATCAGGCTTCCCTCGTCCAAAGAACGGCACTGAAGGTGAAAGATACTCCAAGATGTCATTGGACCCTGCAGCTATAATAAAGAGCGCCTTCTTAAAGAAATCCGTTGCGGCTTCCTCGCCCGCGGTCTCCAGTATCTGTGATCTGGTCTTTTCGAAGTAGCGGATTTGCTGCCCTAGCGGAATTCTTCCAATCTACAATGATGTTTTACATGTATAAGGAAGAAACATCCAAAAAATGTAAACCTAAGAAATTAGTGAATTCACATACATAAAAAGAGCCAGTGTCGTCAAATATGCCAGAAGAACCAGAGCCGTAGTTGTTCCCACTGTTCATCACTGCGGCACTAGAATTTGGAGCCAAGTAGGGTGGAGCAAGAGATTTCTGCCCCAAGGCTTCACCTGACAGCACAGTGCCTGAAACGTGAAATCCAGCATGTAATCACAGTTACTCATGAAACTCACACTTGGCATTACCCATGATATCTGCAATGGTCATCCCATTTGTGAACCTTCCGGTTGGCTTGCCACCGGAGAATGTGAAATCAACACCATATGGTGGTGCATTGGCCTTGGAAAGGGTGACGAGATAGTCATTGTTGCCTGCATCAACAAGGGAGTCTCCAAAGATGAAGAGAGCATGAGGCACTGCTGCAGATGAAGGCAGAATGAGCAGCAGCGCCGTAATGAGGAGAGATGAGCAGTGGCGAGCACGGGACAGAGTCATCTTATGTTTGTTTTCACTGCAAACGTGAGAGACATCTCTGAGGTTACATATATTCACATGCACTTGGCATTGCCACGCTTTTCGTGTGTGCGTACGTTGCATGCGCAGGCTGATGTACAATTTGACATGGTCATTGGCCTGCACTGCTTCAGCAAAAGAAACAAAGCATCAAAACGGTTAAGAGGTAACTGAGGTGTCACCTAGCTGTCTCAATAGTCTACTAGGAAGGCAGCTAGGCAATCTTATTGTTTTTACTCGGTTCATTTGATGAATGCATGCCTACTCAAAAACAGGAGATGTGTTAGAGGGCGCAGCGGATTTTAGCCCAGCGCGATCGGTACCTACGAGCCAGCGCCCCTCAAGGCCCATGTCCATCAGAACCCACAACATACCAGGCCTCAGGCCTAACTCAGCTCAAAGACCAGTCCGTTAGGTGAGGGCTGCCCCCGCTTATATATGTTGTGCTCCCCCACCATCAATTACTGATGTGGAACAAACCTAACAAGATGCATTTACACAACTTTCTGAGTTGTTTTACAGGACTGCCAATCAAGCGAGCCACCAGGTTTGAGAATAAGGTGGGATAGAAGGTCTGGTGAGCTCAGCCTTAAAAACGAAAAGGAACTGCAGCGATTTTGTGGGCAAAACGGATGAGTACTGGCTGAGATGGAATGGATTGCATCATGAGTTCAGTACATGCATGTGGTTGCTGCCTTGCCCTAGGAAAAAAAAGGTCTTGCATAAGCCGAACAGAAAGCAAAGCAGAGGGGTTGGGTCGTTGGGGGGAGAACAACTTCGATCATAAGTTCATCTGATCGAGTAAAACTGGATTTGAGGGAGAGGAATTGAGGAGATCAAGCTAGCAAGTAATAAAAAACAAAGCAACATGGTGCAGAGCTAGCCCCAAGAACAACTAAACACGCAAGATGTCCATTAACAGGAGTACCAAACCTTTTCTTCAGAGATAGCTGCTAGCACTGCTGCAGTAGTGCAAGATTAAACAAGGCAAGGTTGCTGGCGAGGTTGGTTAGTTTCTGCTGATATGAAGTGAGGGATAGAGAGAAGAGAAGAAGGGAGGGCTCGGTATATAGAAGAGGGGCAACCGTGATATTGGGTAGGAGAAAGGTGTTGGTTCCTTGTGGATCGGCAGAGCGACAGTGACATCGCCGGGGCTGGCTTTCAGAAGAGTGGTTTGTTACTGAGATTCCTCCCCCAGAGGGCCCCACTAACCGAACCAAAGTATGCCATACACCGCACACACTGACAATTCTAGTGGTACACGCTCATGCAGGATTCAGAAAGGCGACCTTGCATTGGCCATGTATGTACCCACCCACAGGCCACAGAGATACATTGCAACCATTTGGTTCCTTGTATGTACCACCACTACTTGCCTACCAAGGGAGACATGAGAGAGTAGCTAGCAGCATATATAACTATGCAAAAAGGAAGGGAATAACTAAGGTTGAACCAGTGACCAGTGTATTGTATTCGAGTCCCTACGAGTTGGTTGATGTTTAGGTGCAGGTGTTAGTAGTGTCTTTGAGTGCAAGATGTTGAGTTTGCATAATGTTTTACTTTTGTCCACATACCAACCAGCCAAATGCAACTCATTATTTATGAGGATAAAGTTAAAGTACATATTTACTACCTCAATGAAAATAGTTTACTAAATGTGCAAGTGAGATATGCAAGAGTAGGCTCACTGTTAAGTCATATTGTTACTAGCTAACACTTTGCTGGCTATGCCCGTAACAACTTTGCCTTGCATGCAAAATCTCTCTATGAAAAATACGTATTCTAAGATAAGATATATTGAGCAACATCTATGTGCATTGTCCCATTATTTAAAAAAATTGATGCATATTGTCAGTTAGGGCAATATGCATCAAGAGGAAGAGGTGATTTCTGAGAACACGGCTTGCTTGACTTCGATCACTAGATTATTCTAAGATCGGCTTGCATCCGTCCAAGGTCTTCGAGTGGCTCGACGCCCCTTGCCTTTGGAATTGGCAGTATGGCAACTCAGCCTTTTTCTTAATCTGGGTGGGCTTCCTTCAACTAAACAATTAGTGGAAGTCTAATAACAATAGGTGGAAATCATATATTTGGAATGTAACCGTAAACCATTGATCTACGAATTCAAGTGAATGAAAATGTAGATAGATTTTATCCTACTTCTCTTTAATTCGATCCACGCGTAGCGTTGGGTCAGGTCGGGTTGATTAAGGTCAAATCATCTCGGGCTTTGATAGTCACATGCCAGGTATCGTTGGGTTAGGTGGTGAAAGCAGAACGGAAAATCTTTTTGGGTTTAAAACCTTTTGTTTTCATGTTTCGGGCTTGCATATTCAATGGGCAAGATGATGAGGGATTTTATCTTGGAAATTGTTTTTATTTTGCTAATCTTGCTGTTATCAAAAGAAATAGAAAATCACCTTGTTATTCAACAATTCGGTAAGAAGGCTGCGTGTTCAACAATGGGTTCGGCAACTACCATCTGTAGTGACAAGACCGGTACACTCACTTGAAATCCGGTAGTAACATTGTGTTCTTTCACCTCTTATGAGTCTCGGAGCAAACAACAAAGCATCAGATGAGAAAAGGATCTTCCACAAAAGGATCTTCTCAACCTCTTACGATTTCAATTGACCAATGCCATAGTAAAGATCCGCAGTACAGGTGTAACAGCAATCAAGCTACTAAGGAAGAAGTGCTCTTTATTTACAATACGGGCTTTCGTAAGCATAAATATAATAAGAGAGGATACCTGATACGGTGCAACATACTTGAGTGGAAAGAGGAGAGTTTTTCCTCCGAGGGCGAGTTCGATCAGGCAGACATCGCAATGGATGGTTCCAATAGGAATAGTAGTCCAGTGATTGTCAGTGCATATTCATTAGTATACGGTGCGATACTTAATACTGTTGCATAATCTAGGTTACCGAATAGGAATAGCATAGCAAAGAATCCTACGCTAAGGAATGTGTCACCTACTAGGTTCACAGTAAGGGCCGCCCTTAATAGCAGACTTGTTAGCTTGGAGTCGTGTATATCATAAGTTGATTAGTAGGTATGAGCTTACCCCGATACCTTCTCAACCTAGGAACATAATTAGGTAGTTGTCCCCAGCTACGAGCACAAGCATAAAGAATGTTAACATAGAGAGGTCTGAGAAGAATCGTTGGTTGTGTGTATCTCCTGCCATATAGCTTAACGAGAAGATGTGTACTAGTGCTTATACAGTTACTACAGCGAGGTCTTCGATGAGCATAGATACGGTTAGGCTATCGAATAGGAATCCTCAGTCAACTGTGCCATTCTGAATCGATTCAGCTACCAAGTCGAATTGATACAGGTGATCCTGATAGACCCACTTCATAGAATGCTACGTAAGATAGGAGAGCTGTTGTACACATAGCTACACAAGTAATAATATGTGCACCAGTTTTTCTTACCTTACGTCCAAGGAGTCCTGCACCCATTGCACCTAGCATAGGGAGAGTCAGAATAGACCCTAGGGCCCGAAGGACGATACATGTTAGCTTAGTGAAATTTCTCCTTGTAGACGGTAATATGCTACAAGAATACCTATACCTATAGCTTATTCTGCACCTGCAATAGCGATGATGTAGATACTAGATGTTTGTCCTACGATATCATCGAATGAGAATGAGCTTACAATCACTAGTACTGTCACAGCTAGCAGCATGATTTCAATTGAGATCAGCATGAGGATGATCTATCTACTTTCGGTTGAGGACGAATCCTAGGATACCGAGAAGAAAGAGTACGATAGAGAGTGTCATGTTAATGTTTGATTACCAGAGCAATGACCACAGGAAGGAAACCGAGTCAACACATTGCGTAGGGATAGCAATACCCAAATACTCTAACTCTAGGTAGTCTATGTCTGTATAGGTATGGGGAGGGAGATACCTGAGAGGATACATATAGGGCTAACTATATACAACCCTCACCTCGGGCCATCAGAGAGATCGTATGTATCACCAGCATCAGGATATGTATTTCGGAATTACGCGCTGGTGCAGATTTGTACGTTCAGGTTATCCACGACTTCATTAGTGTCACGGATTCGCCCGAACTTTTGTCGCATAGTGCTCTGCCGATCCATAAGCTGCACCAGCATTAGATAGACTAGAGAAGTGTTGTGCGACTTGCTTCTTTACATCCACTACATAGATAGACTTAGCATCAGCAGCTATACCATGAGTATGAGCAGATCGTCGATAATCCTTGGCATCAAAGGTAGCACCTCACAAAGTGGCCAACAAGTCTACCGGACCATAGACGAGTAGGTTAGGATCAAGATCTCGGGCTTCCATTAGACTAGGAGCTACTTCGATCTTCATACCGCGCGCATGTAGAGGAGTTTTGGCATCGAGATGCTTCTTATCTTAAGAGTACTTCGCTATTGCCGCTCTATGAATGCAGGTATTGGATCTCTATTCCGAACGAGGAAAGAAGACTGAACTGGGGTAGTTTATTCTGATCCAACAACTGGCTATTAACCTTGGTTGATGCTTCATTCATACAAATCTCCTTACGGAGGATAGTCAAGAGAGTGAGTGGTTTCCCCTTAAGATAGAATAGCAGGCCACATGGTATAATCCCTTATAGGACAAGGGATTAGAAGGTTGACAAATGAAGCCAAACGTAGTGATACTCTAGCACGGAGAACCAGAAGGGTGCTTCTGCTACAACCAAAACCCTCTATCTCATGCCTACTTGATCTCATAACACTTATAGTAAGAATGAATCCCCTGATTATAGATTAAAAGGGATATTGGCGTGTAATACTTTGATTTCTTATATTTAACAAGAATCCTTGATTTATTTTTAAAATAGCTCTTGCTTGCGCAAGGGATATGCTGATTCTTAGCATAGCTTTTTTACCGAATACAAGGATTCCTTGGCACCTGATACTGCTGAAGAGAATGATTTAGTGGGGGAGACTGGAGGTACTACGAAGAGTGTGAGGAGGGTGTCCAAACCTAAGCACATTCGTGATTCTTAGTCTCTTGAGATCCGTGAGCGAGACCGAAGCTGGAGAAGGAAAGGAGGCAGCAAGACCTATTTCTCCGATGCTATATCAAGATGATCTATAGCTTCATAGATAGAGAGAAAGGAAGCTCTCCTTCACTACGTTCCACCAGCTTAAGTAAGACATCGATACCCAGCATACCATTATGACTAGTTAGGGCGATCCCGCGCGGGAAGGCTATATCTGACCTTTTACTTTGCTGTTTCCACCTCTGCTTGCTCTGATGCGGGCAAGTAGGAAGAAAGCATATCAAGGGCTTTCCAAGATGCTTTACAATACATTACAACATGTGATAAAGATAAAGTAGTGAAAAACTTTTCACTCTAGAAGTAAGAAATATATCTTAAGAAAGGCAAACGGGATTTATTCCGTAGCGTGCATCCTGGTAGGACCATAAGGGCTGATTCGCTTTCCAGACTAGAGACCCTGTGCCCCTTTCTTCGAGCTTTCACTCATAGATTCAGACTACAGCACTGCTTTTGTTGAAAAAAAACGGCCAAAGCATAGTGATCCACCGCTTATTCGAGTTAGTACAGGAAAAAGAGCCAGATAAAATTACGAATTTTCGTAAACATGGTTTTTCTATTTAGTCGGTTCGAGCACGCTCATTAAACTAAAGAGTTCATTTCCCTATTTCCTCATTCAAGCACTAGAAAAACCAGAGGAATTTCAAGCCCCGAAAGAAAGATGATGGAAACAATGCACATCGACCAAGTAGCGACCATTACCTTTGAGGATGAGGACCTGATAAACGGATCTGCTAATCATAATAAACCCTTGTATGTCACGGAGCTTAACTTCACTTAAGTTGGTGGATCCAGGTTGTGTTGTCTACAAACATAAACATTCTCCCTTTGAAGAAAATCACAAATGACATTGAGCGCAAGTCTATAGGGTCCATGGGTTCAATCAAAACTCTCAGAAAGCTCTGGGGGGCAATTACACTGCCCATGCAATTCAGTTCACGAAGCAAAGCACTTGATTGAACTGGATACTTTTCTATATGGACTATTTATCTCTTGTGGATCAAGCCGGTCTAGGATAGAGAATTGTCAAAAGAAGGGTCAAATTCCCATATTCTAAGCTGCCCCTAAGAAGCTGAGAACTTATTCTCCCACTGTTTATTTTAAAAAGGAGTTTCCGGCGTGTAATTTCATGGTTTGAGCTGCTTGAGTTGAGAGCTTTAGCTGGCACTCGCGGAGGAGGAGGCGCGAAGCGACTTGTTCTTGAAAATCGTTAATCTATCGGGCACGCCTACTTAGAAATCTATATAAGATCTTATGACATTTGAGGCCGCTAAGGTGAGCCCCCTCCCTATTTAGTAAAGAGGCTTCTTTCGCCCAGTAAGACTACATAAGAGAATACTCTCTTTTGACTTTATTGAAAGGTGTCCCGCTGATCTATCTCTTTAGGCTTCGCTCCGCCTCTTTTTAAGAAGTAAGGCGCGTAGCGGTAAAGTAAGCAACTAATCACTAATCTTTTCTACGACTGCTCCCCCTCGTAACACCCCCAAGACTGCCTTCTAGCTCCCGTGATTGGTTTATTTACCAGTGGGAATGCTTTATTGGCTCACTTCGCTAATGACGTATAAGAGTGTTTAACTATTCCACTTGAAGGCAAAGAACTTTCTGATTAAGAAAAAAGACCATCTGGCAAGCTACCCGATGATGTATTAGTGGAACTTGCTTTGCTCTTTTTTGAACTGTTTGATATGAGAAAAAAGAATTATTTTAATCAGATAGGTATATAAAAAAAAAATAGACTTTTGAACTTTCCATCCAAGTCGCTTCGCGCCTCTGCAGCCACCCCAGCAGTTATTTAATATACAGCGCTCATGGCCAAGGCAGCATTTGCTAGAATGTTTCATTGGTAGGAGTAGCACTACAAAGATATATGATATCAATTCTCGTAGGCAGGAAAACTTCCCACTTCACCTTTCTCTTACCTTACTCAAAAAAGACATACCCAGACTCACAAAGAAGATATTCTATCCCTCACGACAAATTGAAGTGGACATAGACCAGGCCGTTAGGGCCTACTGATCGAGTGTATGCAAAGATAAATTGCTTTCTAAGGCCAGAAAGATAGAACCAACGGACTTCGCAACAAGCAAGACCTACCTTGAGAAAGACTTGTCTACGCTCAACATATGAGCTTGAAGAAAAATGACCCTGGCCTTAAACTACCTTGACCTGCACCGCCTTTCTCTATCTTTTGCCATTTAGTTGAGTGTACACCGATAGAAAAAAGTTACTGCAGCTTGCCCTGCTTACTTACTATGCGCCCTGCCTCACACTTTTATACCATATGCTTCGGCACCACCCCCATTACCCGATTCCCCATGTTTAGGGCCGAACGAACCCTAAGTCGTCACCAACACCAAAACAAAAAGTGAAAGAAGCCCACTTACCCCACACTTCTTTCCCCACCAAACCATAAAGTATGCGGTTGGAGGGCCTCGGTATCTCTATTTCCTTTCCTTTGAGAAACCTACACCACGAATACGTACTGTCACACCCTCCTTTTCTCAAAGCTTTTGTTTCAGCTTTCTCGTACCGATTGTTTCCTGACCGCTTTAGCGTGATGCAGAAGCATTTTTAATCTGTTTAAACACGGCGCTGTTCGCACCGGAACTATTTAAATTATCCCTCCATCTTTCGAGAGTTCGCATCGTGTATTCTGCTCCGTTCGTCTTGAGGATTCCGTGAGCGACCAAGTGGTCCTTTTGATCATTCCAGATTGGATTATCTGGGTCTAATTGGGACAATTCGTTCAATAATCTCCCTTTTTAGCAAAATTATTGCGTCGATCTGATCGTCGTCCACTTTTTTTTTTGGAGTTAACGTGGAAAGACGATTCTTTATCACACTGAAGGAATCAGAATGAGGTGGTGAGTTCAGTTGCTGCACTTCTTCCCCAGGTTGCCCCGGTGCCGCGGGCAACCGCGCGGGAGCCTCCACCCCGGGGTTGGGTTGTTAAGCGAGCTATTCCTTCAATAATGCTTGATCCATCCTTTAGGGCCCCTAGAATCTTATGAATCCATGGCTCACAAGGTATTGCTGACCCTATACTAATAGCATGCGGCTGGTCATATGCCCTCTAGTATTTGATAACACCTATATTTGCCTATATCTAGAAATGTAATATCTATGAAAATAACTCTAGGGTTAATTCCCATCAGAGTGTGTGTAAGGCTTTCTGGGTTGAGGTACTAGAAGGCTATATATATCCCTTTTGGGTGTCAATTCGGAGGAGAAAACCATTTCAATTAATATATGACATTGAATTCATATCTGTGAAAATGATAAGCATGGGATTGAGCAGGATAGAGTTGGCTTGCTAGAAGCCTACTTTCTTTAGAGAAAAGA
>JAJQMO010000012.1:827980-847980 GCA_022530915.1 Paspalum notatum
AATGGATCCAGGGAACCTGGCTCGGGAACAGCCCTGAAAAAACACAGTAAGAGAGTCCAATCTCAGAAATATAGCATTTTCTCTCCTAACCTAAGTAGTAGTAGAAGGCTTAGTATCTGACTTGATCCAATAGAGTCAGAACACACAGTAGATCCAGATTCCACACCTTGCTGTGGACTGGGGAGAGAGCAGCTCTGCGAAGCTGGGCGTTCTGTGTGATTATGGAGGAACTGTAGTACTCGCCCCAAAATGCAAGCCGGGATAGATACTTAAAGAAAGGGGGAGCGGTGGGCCTTCAAAAAGGAGCGAGGGAGTGATGGGCAACCTTAGTCTATATGTTGCTCGTGAGCCGCCAAGTACCAGTCTCGCAACAGTACTGGCGTTAAAGGATCGGTCCTTCACTTGCGGATCGTTCGCGAGTCGAACTCGCTCTCTTGCCACGCCTTTGACTCACGAACTCGAGTCGGACTCATTCACTGCTGACTGAGGATCGTTCGTTCTTCACTCTCTTGCTATTACCCGCAGGGAGCGCAGCAACCGACGGTGCATATTATCATATAGAAAGAAGCGAAGCGTAGCGATTCGTACTACCGGAAAAGTGTGCTAGGCAATAGAGTCAGCTTACGGGGTGGGGCGCAAGTAAGCGTAGCGAATCACATAGAGTTGCCCCTACCTGCCAGCGCGCAGATAGATAGGGCGGGCGAGCGCAGGGATGGATGTCTGAGCGGTTGAAAGAGTCGGTCTTGAAAACCGAAGTATTGATAGGAATACCGGGGGTTCGAATCCCTCTCCATCCGCGAGGGCATAAGTTCTCTCTTGCCTTATCTATAGATAAGAACGAATCTCCTCGACTCGACGGATATGATGGATGGAATGGGTAGAAGGTTTAGGTTATTGTGTGTTGATTTAGTTAGGACTTTGTCTCCCTTTCGTTATCTTCCGCCCCGGGGGGATGACCTGTGGGAGCTAAGTCGAAGATCTCGGTGTCGCCGTGAGTGGTTGATAAACAGCGATTGCTGTTTGATTTAGGGAGTCCTAACCCTGTGAAGCTTAACAGAAAAAGAAAACGATAGATACTTCCGGGTATAGGGTGACGACCTTAATGAATCAAGTATTCTGGTGGCAGAGTTATTAGCTACATAAGCGCTCAAATTCCGGAATACTTATTGCCCTGGCTTCTATGATCAACCCCTGGCACATTTAGGTTTTGATCTGAGGCTATCCTGGTCTGCAGGACCCAACACAAGTATTCATCCTTTCCAATCTGAAAAAGGTGTTGCCGAAAGCTTACCCTCTTCCACACGGATGCTACAGCCGCTATCACTTTTGCAGGAGGGGAATTACAGAGTTCGCCTCTCGACATCTTGTTTGGTAAACGGAATTTTGACCCAGGCGCCCTAGTGTTGCCTAACCGTTCGGCCGGAGATGTCGGATGCGAGATCTTTAGCTACTTGTATCAATTTGCCACAGTGTGCTTAGATACAATGCGCTGGCAGCTGAGGCTTGGCAGGATGGGAGTGAATTAAGGTCGAGGGAGCAGGAAAGAGTTTGTTATTCGCTATTGGCTTAGTACGGCCTATACATAATAGGGCCATGACGGTTTTGGCAAGGCCTTGAACTTCATATATCCCTTTTTTACTCAATCCAGAATACCGATAAAGTCAGATTGAATCATTTTATCGACCTTTCCTTTGGATTTATTATCATAGGTAGTGTTCGAGATCGCCTCTGTGCGGTGAACGCTCGAATGTAGCTAACATAAGTTTTGTCCTCGCGTGGTTGAAGGAGATGCTGCTGCTGGATGGAATGCTTCCGGGGCGCCATGATCCTTCTATCAGGAATAATCGAGGGCACTGACTGACTGCATCAATCATCGCTCAGTGAGCTATTAATTGCCGCCAATAGCGCTTCGCTTGCATGCAAGGCGGCTAATAAAAGCGCCAGGTAGACGCGCGGAGATGCATTTTGAGTACTGGTGGTACTGGACAAGCTCTAGGGGAATAATCTCTTTCTTATTTCTTTCTTATTTCTTTCCCATGACGACTAGGAACGGGCAAATCAAGAATTTCACTTCGAATTCCGGACCTCAACATCCTGCTGCTCATGGTGTTTCACGATCAGTATTGGAAATGAACGGAGAAGTGGTGGAACGTGCGGAACCACATATTGGATCACTCCAGTGCGGCACGAAGCCGCTGACGCTGAGTAGGCTCCTATGCCGCTAGCACGGTGGAGGTTCCGTAGCGCGTCATGAGCACCGGGCAAAGGGACGGTTGAGCAACTCAAGCGAACCGCTCTACCTGACTTTGGATAAAGATAGAAGGGAGAAGGTTGTGAAGGTGGCCTCGTTATCCACACATCTGGTCGGAGGACCGACCTGGGTTTTCACGAGCGTAGGCGGGTCCTGGAGTGCCCGTCAAGGGCGCTAGCGCATACCCCGGGGTGATCATCACCACCTGCACCTCACATCTCGGCACAGTGGAACGTGTAACCCGCCTGCTGTCCAAGTCAACCACTTAATTTCCTGTAATTCATAGCGCCTAACAGAACGTAGCAGCAAGGGACAACCCACCCATACAGACAGCCTGCGGGGAGGACGGCACTACTGGCAAAGACCGTCTGGCGAAAACGCCGCAGGCGCGAAGCGTGGTGGGCCTGCGCCGGGGGAGCATAAGGAGGAAAGGGAGCCCGGACGGTGGAAGAGCCAGGGGAAGCCGGGTCATTTGACGGAAATGGAAGGTCCGAGCAGCTCATTCATTCTTGGAAAAAGAGGGGGGGAGCGAGCCAATGTATCAATGAATAGATACAGTCAACGGTAGACAGACAGCGCTGCCTACACGCGAATTAGCTTCCGAACAAGCAAGGGATTGAGCAACTAGCGCGAAAGCCGTTGCGCTAACGCGCATCCTCTTGCTGGTCGAGCAGTCTCAATTTCACTACAGGATTTGCGAATGAATGCTGGGCTGGGCCACCTCAAATGGCGTGAGCCGCATGCGGGGAGACCCGCACGTACGGTTTTCAGGGGGATCCGGCCGGCCGGCGCCCACCCGACTAGAGGGACTGAGAAATTAATCGAGTACAAAACTTATCTTCAAGCTTTACCTTATTTTGATCGTTCAGAGGGCGATCGCGGAGTCACTGAATGAAGTCCTCCCTCCCTTTCTTTCGGGGGTGCTGACCCGCTGCGAGGCAGATATGACTAAGTGACATATTGAATATGGCGACGACTACAGCATGTCGTAGAAGGAGATAAGAGGTGGAGCCAACGACCCACTAAGACTCACGTATCTACAACTACATTCCCGAGCGGCAGTCAAACGGAGGCGTGAATGCAAGATGCCAGCGGAATGATCGACCGGACAGAGGCTAGGGCTGCTTTCTTCCCACCGCGTCCTTCCTTGTGTGTCGGAGATATAAAGCGAGTGCACCGGAAAAGAAGGGGAACTGAGTCGATCTATTCCATGGCGAAGCATCCGAAGCATAACTGCACACTCACACGATCTTTGCCGAGAGATAGGAGCATTCGGTGGAACCGGTGAACTACACTTGCTTCTTGATAGATGTGTGGGACAGAGGGCTCGTGGTACCTGCTGCCCACCCTTCCTCCGCTTTGATAACCGTGTGAACGGAGAGTGGGCAGAGCAAAAGGGAAGGAGGTCCTCATACGGAGTCGCACACTTGAGCAGTGCGGGAGACTGGAGAATGGGTCGAGTAAACTCCCTTAGGGCCGATTAAATCACAGACGAGGTTCTTTATTTTTTCTTTTATATTTGAGGGTATGTTCTAAAAAAAGAAAGGCAGAGGTAAATACTTCGAAGAGGCGCCTCGGTAGGGATGGAATGGTCAATCGTCAAGTCAAGGATGACTTCTTTGTTGGCGAAACGATGGGGGAGAGAAAGCACGCCAGTGATTCTCTGAGCCGGTCTTCATTTCCAACGCCTCGGGAAACAGGTCGAGATAGATGACAGCACCTTTTTATCCTCTTCCTTACCGGGAAGGCGCACTTCTCTTCTTCTTCTGGCCTTCACCTCCTGCCCGGCCCGGAAATAGAACCCTGCCCCCTTTCTGATCCATTCATTTCTGCAAGCAGGCGGGATCCAGAGCTAAGCCCCCTCCTATTCGAAGCCGGGTGTGGCCTCGCCCTTTTGCTCTTCCTTCGGTTTGGCTCCACGAAGGCGCCGCCTAGACTAGGAGCCCCACTCATATTCAAAAGGCGCCCAGCTTTCAAGACGATGATAATAAGTAGTTAGGCTGCCATTTTTCCAATATCATGGAATAGCATGGCCCGGGGCTAAGGTAACTCCAGTGGGAGAGCCGTGTTATGGGTGACCTTATTGCACGGTTCAGAGAGCACTTGTGTATGTGATGCAAGTGAACGTGTACGAAAAAGCTGTCGTAAAGTTTCGTTGTTCGTTCCGTCGTTGACCCTATCTATGTTTCTACGATGGCCCAAGAACACGCTCATTCTTCAGCCGTAGAGAGACTTTTGAATTGTGAGGTACCATTACGAGCTCAATATATACGAGTGTTATTCTGTGAAATAACTCGAATTTCAAATCATTCACTTGCTTCAACTACTCATGCTATGGATGTGGGAGCATCAACTCCGTTCCTTTGGGCTTTTGAGGAGCGGGAGAAATTGTTGGAATTCTATGAAAGAGTCCCGGGAGCCAGGATGCATGCCAGTTTCATACGACCTGGTGGAGTGGCACAAGATCTGCCTCTTGGCTTATGTCGAGATATTGATTCCTCCACACAACAATTTGCTTCTCGTATCGACGAATTAGAAGAGATGTCAACCGGCAACCGTATCTGGAAACTACGATTAGTGGATATTGGTACTGTCACTGCACAGCAAGCAAAGGATTGGGGATTCAGTGGTGTAATGTTAAGAGGTCGTGCGACATGAAGACATTGATAGCAATATGGGGGAAGTTCCCATCAGGCAACAACGGTTCTGCCCGACCCTACAAAAGCATGCATATGTTGTCAGTGAAGATTTTGTGTGAAGCCTTGGAGACGACGTACCCGGGGCTAGGGTGAGCTGAGGGGGGACAGCGTAAGTGAGCGAATGTGTGTAAGCCCAGTCAAAGATTCCTATTCTAGGCGGGGCGGGCCATCAACCTTCGAATGGTGTTGGTCCTACGGACCGTGAACGGATTCGCCTCTGGCCTCTGGGCACGTCGGAACCGCATGAGTTCACCGGGGTGGAGCACGGTCCGCCAAAATCGGCATAGGTTAGGTGCTATTGATGGAACATGGTAAGCCCATCTTTCTCCATATGAAAGTGCTGCGGGCACATAGAGATGTGGGTAGAGGAAGTCTCAAAAAGCGAAGGCCGAGCTGCAGGTCACGTGACCTGCACCGAAAAGGTGGCTGACTGGGCTTTCTCCTGGATCAAAGCAGATCAGCTCGCCAAATTCGTTGATCGAATCGGGCGCCCCGGAACGTCGAATGAAAATACGTGGTCTTTCTACAACCCTATTTATATGATAGGCCCGGCCCCTTTCCCCCTATCCCTCCCTTATGTTTAGGAGCGGGATCTGCCCAAGAACGACCTGTGGTGGTACGGAAGGTACGGACTCCGCAAGCGTCCCGCACCCTCTGAGAAAGAAACTCCTCAACCATCACAAGATAAAGAAGTATGACGCTCTGTGTCTGACTCTATTGGTCATAGTTCCTTGCTGTTGCGGCCGGTGCTCGTTTGCGCGCGTGTGAACCACCAGATCATAAGGAAAGATGCCTCTCGGGGCATCTGAGAATGATTCGAGCCGTATGAAGGGAAACTCCCACGTACAGTTTGTTTTGGGGGGGAAGGAGCCCGACAGGGTCCCCCCACTGACTTGGCCCGGGCCTAAGTGAAAGTGAAAAAGTGAAGTGGTGGGCCTACCCACCCCAACCTGGGGTATGCTGGGATTCGCGAAAAGCAGCACCTTACGATGTTCATGACCAATCGGATCTTGACGTACCAGTAGGTACCAGAGGAGATCGCTATGATCGTTACTGTATTCGTATCGAAGAGATGCGACAAAGTGTTCGGATCATTGTGCAATGTCCTAATCAAATGCCTAGTGGCATGATCAAAGCCGATGATCGTAAGCTATGTCCTCCATCACGATCTCGAATGAAACTATCCATGGAATCGTGCGCCGTGTGAAACGTAGATCATCGCCGTTCATAACCGAGACTCAGGTTAAGCTCCGTCTCGGAACCGTCGTGGGGTTAGGAGTAAAGCATCCCGAGGTTGGCGCATCTCGTTGGGCGTGGAGAAGCATTGGGAACCCCAATATCTTTCTTCGGAGCAGTTTCTTTTCCCGTCCCCTCGCCCCGGCATAGCGCTTCGCTTCCGGTTCTTCGGAAGAATCAACTGACTTCTCCCTTCTTCATTGATCCGGGGGAAAGGGAACCGTCTACCAGTTGGGAAGCTAGACATCAAGGTTGTGGCTTGATGAGGATAACTAAGCTGACACGCCGGAGTTGGCTGCTGGCACAACAGGGTGGTGCCTTACCGCACCGCAGGCGCACGCGCGGTAGCGTTCGTGGTGGTGCTTCAGGATTCCAATGTACTGCGTCCAAGATCAGAACGAGCTTGCCGGCGGACCACTGCCGTCCCATTCTTTAGTGAGCTGGAGCGCTGCCATCTTATCCACGGAAAACGCGTCAAGCTATCGCTTCGGGTCGAAGCACTAAAAGAAAAGGACCGGGAAACGCGGCGGCATAGGAACCACGGGAACCCAGGAGGGAGAAAGACGATGTACGGGATACGGGATCCTCATAGTAGGCTGGACCAAAATCCAGCCGAGAGAGGGCAGCCTTTAGAAGCAACAGGTTGGGAAACCAAGAGAAGGCTTCGCCTTTTCTTATCTTCTTCCCGGCACAAAAAGAGGGATTAGCATTATTGACCCCATGAGAAAGCACTAACACCTTCCTCGTTGGGGCTCCGCGCACTGGGAAAAGGCTTCCGCGACAGGAAACCGGCTACTAGTTAGGAAGTGAACATAAGGTATCAAGAGGTCCCTCACAGTCAGGTGCGATGCAATTGCCCCCTATTAGTCAAGTACCCCTCTTCCTATTTTGTTTAGGGGTGAAAATGGCTTGATGAACCCTTCCGTTCACACGCACCGGCCCCATTCACTTGCAACTCGTAGAGGCTGTAAGTAAACAGTGCCCCACTAAATTCAAAGTGACGGTGGGGTTGAAAGACGAGAGTGCCTACCCCCGAGCCGAGAGTGCCCGCCCTTTCTGTCAAGTAGGCTACTTTTTCCGGAACGCAGTCCGGAATAAGCGTTCCTGTGTATATAGATATCTTCGATGCTGTCATTTCGAAATGTCCGCTTCAACCCCTCTTTCACCTCCCAAAAAGCAAAGTTGGCTTGACGAGCGCAGATGAGGAAGCGGGAGCAATAAAACAAAGAATCTCTTTCTTTTCCAAATACTTTATTTTTGTAAGAATTAAGATTAAGTTAAGGGGCAAAGAGAAGCGCTTTCGCTACTGAGAAAGCGAATGGTCAGCGCGAGGGTTCGACGACTTAGCCGAGCGTTAGCGAAGCGTCATTCTCATAGCGAGGCGCTTCGAGTTAGCGAAGCGCTGTAGTAGCGTCGGAGACTATGTGCTATAATGCTGAACTAAGTTCCGCCTTATCTATAGAAGCAGTCAACTGAGTTCTGAACGAATGGGATCCTTGGTGGGTAATGGCTCAATCAATCTATAGATGGAAAGCCTTATGATGGGAAACTACCACGTTAGGTTTGGAGAGAGATGGGACCTGTTATAGTTTAGGGGGAGCAGATGCAAGCTTTTTCTTTCCATAGCCGGCCAAATGACTACCGGATCATCGGTCTACTCTACCTCAATTCACCATTTCAAACTTTATACAGAAGGTTTTTCCGTACCAGCTCCTTCTACCTATACCGCAGTTGAAGCACCTAAAGGTGAATTTGGTGTCTTTCTTGTCAGTAATGGGAGTAATCGTCCCTACCGTTGTAAAATAAGAGCACCTGGCTTTGCCCATTCACAAGGACTCGATTCTATGTCCAAACATCACATGCCAGCAGATGTAGTCACCATCATAGGTACTCAAGATATTGTGTTTGGAGAGGTAGATAGATAGGACGTAGTCTTGCTCGATCAGGACCCTTGCTTTATTGCGAGCCAAAAAGCAGAGTTGAACTATATAAAATACAGTGGAAGAATCCACTGTTGGAATCTTACGCGAGCCAGCAAGCGTAAAGAGCGAGCCGACCAACCAAAAAAATAAGTATAGGCAGAGCCTTTAGGTAGGTAAGAGTGAGCCGACCAAGCGTAACGTCCGTTAGTGAAACCAAAGGCAAACATTCGCCTGGAGAAGCAGCTAGTGAAAGTAGAAAAAGAAGTTAATGTAACGAATTGGAGAAGATCCATTTCTATACGCGCCTACTCTCTTCTTTCTCTTAAGCACAGTCCAAAGCAGCTAGTGGCGTTTCTTTAGCTAGCTAGTTGGCTATCTTTCCTAAGCTAGTTGTCTTTCCTTATAAACTGTACCCTAGGTTCTTACTCTCAGTTTTATAGCACCAGGCATGTGGGCCTATACTCCAATAGGATAAAGACACTTACCAAGTGAAAGAACTGCGATTGACCGAAGAACCCATTACTTACTAGGTTCTCACTTACTGAAAGCAATTAAACTAGTGATTGGAAAGCGGGAAAGGAAAGAATACACAATTAAGAAAGAACAAACTAAGTCCTTCAATGTGAGAGAAGAAGGTATAGCGTGAAAGTCTGATCCAGGGCAGAGACCAATCCTTCATTTCATCTATCTTTTAAGGAAGAATTACTTTATCAATAAGCTACCGGGCCCAATGAGCCCTTCACCTTCTTCAGTGCCCCGGGAGGGTCCTTTTTCCTCTCAGACCAGAGCCAGATTGAATATTAGGATCTCTCTTTCGCTTTGGCTTGTCACAAAAGATACTCATCTCTTCCTTCTTATTTCAGTGAATAGGAAAAGCTTTCTCATGACGGTTCTATTCCTGTTTTTGTTTATCATAGAAAGTATGATGAATAGAGCAGTAGCTTGTAAATTCGATGTGTCACTCCGGTCGACGAGTTAACTAGTTATTAGAGAGCAAGGAAAGCAGTCAAAGGATAGAAACCGCAGAAAAAGAATCTATAAAAGCAGAATTTGTTTTTAAATAAACGCGCCAGGTTTTGGTTCAGTTCCAGTTGTCATGGATAAACATAGATTTCTTCTTTTCAGGAGTTGTGCTGGTTTTGGAAAGCGAGCTTACCTTGTTTGTCAAGGATTGCTTGGCCAGTGAAATTCTCCGGCTGGTCGAGACCTGTACCTTGGTCAGAGTGATACCAGTGCCGTGCTAGCTAGTACATATTGGTCCCAGACCACAAAACCCGGCATGGTAACAAGGCATTTCCATTTTTCACGTCGAAATAAACCACTGAGAACCTGGGCTGACCAAGAAAAAGAAATGGTAACAGGCCTCAACACTAAAGGAGGACCAGTCAATACATGACTAAGCCCCAGTGACGAGTTCACCACCAAGCAGTAATTTCTAAAACAATAGAGCGATAGATGAGCACACGTCAAAGAAGAATGAAGGGGGACATACATACCTAAATAAAAAAAGGAAGTTCCAATGGAACAAAGAGAAGAGAAGATGTCAACGCGGTGCTAGGTTTGCGCCGGCCACGATTATTTTAAAGTATATTGGAAAGAAGAGTGACTAGGCGCCTTATTGTACTTCACTTACTAGTGAACCGGAAAGATCTATCTCATTCATGGAAGAAAATCCGAAACGAAGCACCGGTTTGCTTTCTTTCATTAAGAACCAACCGCTTCGTTGGGTTAGTAGACGACAAAAGGTTAAGCTGCTGCCACCTTCCTCCATCAGATGTATCCAAAGATCTCTTAGGTAAGTTAAAATTTTAATACAAAGTAAAAGAAGCCGTCTTCTTAGCGCCTAAGAGCTTCGAGCACATGGGATTTTCGTTCAGGGCAGCATTGAATCCGCCAGCATGATTTCCTAAGAAATTACACTGTGAAGAACATCTTCAATTCTCCACAAGTTTCCCACTACTTTTCTTGCTTTTCTTTACTTACAAAGCTTAGCATATTCAGTTATTCTTATTAAACCGCACGCGCCTTCCATTCTTCGGATATGTGTTATTTTCTTTCTTTTTATTCATCTGGTTTAGTCGCCTTGGCGCAGAACGTTTACACCACTTGAACATACCATCCTTTCATGCACGCCTTTTTGTGCTGAATTCAAAAGGAGCTTGCCCAATGCCTTACTTGATGACTCAGGCCCTGACCTTCCCTATTTGACTACGGTTTTCGCGACTAACGACTAGCCCTAAGCTGATTTATTAACGGAATCATATTCTCTAACTGTTTCGTGAGACTGTGCAACCATTCCTATTGTACATCAACAACTCCATTAACAACTCCAGTAAGAACGTAATCGACAACTCATGCTAGTTTCCTTACCTACTCTACTTAGTAAGCAAGAAATGCCCTAGTCCCCCTAGCCTAGTCTCTAGCTTCTATCTCATCTTCATCATCTTCTGAGTAGCAACGAGAAATAGGTGCCAGGCTGATCAAAGCTTGGTCTTTCCCTCCGCTTCCTCAGAGCTTTTATCGAGGGCCTCGAGTTAGTCACTAATGCTGCTAAGGGACGACCTATGGCATCTTCCTAACAAAATCCCAGCTGATTTTAGTTCGTTCATTAGGGTATAGTTTTTCTCTACGTCCGATGTTGTGGCAAGTAAGTAGTTGTTGGCTTCGTCTTTAACGAGTACCGAATCGTTAGCAGCGTAAGTTCTATCTTGTTTTCCCTTTACGTTCCTCCTTCTCTTCATCCTTTCTCGGCAAATCCAACAATGAGTGCAGTAACCAGTTAAAGCTTGGTCCTATGCAAGTAAAGAGTTGTAAACTCTAGCCTAGCCCTGTTTCCCGAGCTTCCGTTTAGCCTAGTCAGCAAATTCTCAGCTTGCATTCTATTTGTTTGCCTTGTCACACTATTGACACCGCTGCAACACCGCCTTTGCACCATTCCGCTTTGCAGTAGATCTAGTGAATATCTTCTATTATGCGCACCACCGAATTGGAAAGCAGTGGTCTCTGTCCGCAGGACAATCCATTTTACTAATGGCTTTCCCTTTCTGAGTACTGGTACAATACCAGTTACCACACTGCTCTCAAATGAACGTACTTTGAAGCTCTATACGGGTACCAACCCCCTCATCACATTACGACGTGGAGTTGGTGAACGTGACGAGTCGCGAACAAGTGTTGGGGAAACGTTAGGAACCGTAGCTCAAAGAAGTATCCACTTTGCCTCGATGAGATGTTGCTTCAGTCATTGATAGAAAGGAATAACCTAGCCTAGCATTGCCTATGATTCCCACCAATGTGATTACGTATATATATTCTATGCCCGCCTAATGGTCGATGCTTGCAACAGGCGCGTAGCGAAGACAGCTCTACTGAGACTGATAAGTGTAATCATACATAGTTGATTATGTTGTTCTACAAAGCAACTACCGATTAATTAAGATTGACACTAAACAAAGCTGCTAGTCGAAGATCCATCCACTATTTCTAAGATGGTAGGCAGAAAGAAAGTAAAGTAGAATCCCGTGCTTTCGAGTGATTGCTCCCCGCATTCCAATGCTACCCACATGAATGCTAGTAGAATCCGTCTTCCCCAACCAACCATTAGTTTGATTTACTTCACTAGTTCTTGAGCGCAGCCCCACTTTCATCTTTATAAAAAATAATGTTCATTTCTGATTCAATAGACGACGTGTAAGAAAGCTAAAACGAGAGTGTAAGGAAGTCTTGACTGATTGAACAGGAATTCTGGAACATTGGGTGGGGCGTAGCGTGTCACTCACAAGAGCGCGGCTAAGCGCAAAAGCACCTGCTTACCTTACAGTGCTAAGACCGTCTAAGGTTCTACTCAAGCCGGCTTTGGTGCGGGGGAATACATCATGCATGAGAACATTGAGAAGTGAGATCTGGTTGGTGTGTATAGTAGCAATTAAAACAATGCACTTTCATCTCGAACGTATTTTGTGCTTAGCAGCTAATAGGTAACATCCAAATAATATAATAAATAGGCTTTGTAGTAAGGGCCAATGCTAATATCAATGTCTAACCGAGGTAAAGTGGAACATCTACCTATTCGGATTTGATACATTAATGACTAGTTATTATTCTTTTTATAAAACCATTGTTTAAACTTGAAAACCTTCATGAGGATACAAATCTCTGGACTTTTCGCTATATTTACCGAGGCTTCCACCCCTCCTAATCTTTACCTTTCGTGCATGGCTGTTATCTTGTACGTTGTATCCGCAAACGTTGTGCATTTGGGACAAGAAGCAAACGTTTGACTACTCTCACCATTTTTTATCTATTTTTGTTCTTTTTCTTAGTTAGAAAGTGCCGCTTCAAGAATACCGTAAACTGCTCACCCTCATACCGAATCGCCACGTGAAAGCGGGGTTAAGGTAAGGCAGGAAAGACTGGCGCCGAAAGATATGTTTTGAAGAGAGAGATCCGCTGGCTAAAATCTTGAAGGAAGGACTGACTGAAGGAAGGAACAGACCGTAGCAAAAGCCGAAGAAGATGCGAATGCAGATACGATACCAGCAGACGCGCCCCTGCCTCCCTCGCAGTCAAAACTCTCCTCTCCTCAGCTATAGTAACTGGTCACTTGTCCCTATGACGACAATTATACATTGAATTGGTATTTCCCTAAATTTACATAGACCATCTCCCCTTCCCCCGTCCCTGTCAACTAGAAAGTTAGTAAGCAAGCGATCGGTAAAACACAACCGTGCTTGGATGAAAAAATTACGGGGGATAGAGTGGTAGAAATGTTCTTTAAATGAAGGTGTGCACCGATATCTGTATGCACTGGGAATGTTGGGTAGGCGGGTTAAGCAAAAGAATCTGTTGGGTCAGCTGTCCAGGCTAGTGAAAAATAGGTCACACCAAGTAGGGATAGGGAATTAGGTAGACAAGAAGAAAGATAGGAATGCCCCGCCCGGCCAGGTAGGCAAGATAAGCATTTACTTATAAATAAAGGAGTAGTCCCGAAAGTCGTTGGAAATGCGGGATAAGCATATTGAATAGGCAAAACAACTAAATGAAGTAGCCCAGTAGTTCCAGTCGAACTAGCTATGGCCCAATAGAAAGCAATATGAATACGTTTTCTTGCTGGAAAAGATGCTTGGCTAAAACTAGGAAGTGAGTCATTTAAATTAAAGTAAAGAACCCGATCCCTCATCTGTTCATTGGATTAATGGTTTGTATAGTAGTGGTAAATCGGATGGTATTGCCAAGGGAACGGCTGTAGTTCCTCAAATCCTATCCAGGGTTTCGGCTCCCTACTTCCTGTTTTCTTCTGATTCCCAAAATAAATATCTTTTTATTCCGCAAGGTATCTATGGATTTCGATAAAGTGCTAACTTATTGAGAAAAGTCAACTATCGCTTGAACTTGCTTTGGTGATTGCTCTTCCGATGGGAATAAGGACTTCAGGCACGGGAGGGTGAAGGAAGAGACAATAACTAGGTGACTTAGCGTCACCGATCACTGTTCTATATTCACTAAGTGAACGAAATGCTGATTGCTTGCAGCACTAGCCGCCCAACTATTATACCTTGATTGGGGAGAGCAAGGCTTTGTGCCCAAAACAAACAACCTAGCTTGCACTAGCTGATAGAAATAAGGCTCCTTTCTATCTTGACTCAGCGATATCAATAGGTTATTCCCCATCTTGCACTTCTCGGAAGAAATAGTCCCCCTCTCTAGGACTTCCTTCTCTCACTCTCGAGGAAGCAAGCAGGGCGGGCCAGTCCTAACTGACACTGTACTATAATTGGAATTGGACAATAGCGGCTAGACGGAGATGGACAATAGCATGGCAATCCTTAACTAACCGCTAAGCAGTTCGAGACATCAACAGAAGTAAATAAAAGAGATACGCGGCCCTTAACTATCATTTGCTTTGTAATACACAAGCTCGCAGGCCAGTGAAATGGGGCATACACCGGTATCGGCAGATCAACGAATTCAAACTAGCTTTTCAATCATCAAGAAAAGAAATAAGTATCCCTAGCTTTCGATCAATAAGACGGTAGAGATCTGGCTAGCGGGATTAGGCATATACTATTCACGATTAGGCAGAGCAAGGCATTCCAATCTCGATTCCAGATCAACACAAATGATAGATATACGAGAATTTCCGGATCAAGACTTTCTTCCTATTAAGATATTGAATTGGGTCTTGGTCGTGGGGGTACGATGATCGATTCCGCTGGACGCAAATGAGCCGTCAGTAAACTCTCCCTTTCTTTATCGAGAGAAGGGGGGAACTTTAGCACATCGAGGGTGGAGCGGTTGAAGAACAATCCATGTCGAACTCGGTTAACCCAATCCTTTCTTTTCAAATGCTTTCTTAAATTCGAAATTGCACCTATGGCCGGCCTGGTTGCCAGGGTTCTTTTGTCATCTGCACTTGAATTCATTACTTGCTTTATTATTGTTTTTCCGCTTTCCTTTGGTCTTCCAGTCTAATAGGCAACCCTCGCCTCATTGAGGAACTTTGGTCGTCTTGATCTACAATCAATCGGAGTGAGGAAACTCAAAGTACTGTACTCTGAACAAGAGTAATAGTAGACAGTGAATAAATGAGATGGGCACATCAGGTTGCACGCCTGCCCCGGCTAAGAGGTACTACCTTCTCCCATAGCACTATCCTAAAGAATCAAGAAAGCGGATAGGTGACTAGTTCCTTGTACATATCAACTATATGCTAATTAAGGATGAAAGGAGAGGAGCCAATATACATCCTAGTGAATTCGGAAATGTCTAACAAGGGACTCTTTGTGAACTTTCGATATTTATTTTTTATGTGGTTATGTTAGCGTCCTTATCCAGATAACTATAATGAAAAAAACCAGGTAATCTTTTGAGATGAAATAATCGATCATCATTGCGGATCTCTGTCATAGTACATTGAGGATTGATTCCGAATCTACCGTAGAGTGAAGTGAGTTCATAAGTATTTTTTATACATATGCCAAAGCATCATTACCTTCCTTCTATATCCTCTAGCTCTGTACTGACTTAAGGCATTCATCTATACTCTCCCCCCGGCCCTACTCCCCAACCTGGAGTAGCTAAGTGCGGAAGTAAAATCAACCCTTGTTCATACATGGGCTTTTCTGGTACGAAATGGGCCACTTCAAATAGGTTCATTGCTCCGGCCCAGAATACGATTAATCCGGCATGGGCTACATGAGCTCCAAGCAGTTTACCGGACAAATTGATAAGTCTGGCATTCCCAGCCCACCAAGCAAAGCCGGTGGTTTCTTGGTCACGACCAGCTAAAACGAAAGTTCCATTAAAGAGCGTTTCCACGTGGTAGAACCTCCTCAGGGAATATAAGATTTTCATGAGGCTGATCCTGAGCTGCCATCCACGCACGAATACCCTCGTTTAAAAGAATATTTTTGGTGTAGAAAGTCTCAAATTCAGGATCTTCCGCTGCACGGATTTCCTGGGAAACGAAGTCATAAGCACGTAGGTTCAGAGCCAGGCCAACTACGCCAATAGCACTCATCCATAAACCGGTGACGGGTACAAATAGCATAAAGAAATGTAACCAACGTTTATTGGAAAAAGCAACACCAAAGATTTGGGACCAAAAGCGGTTAGCAGTGACCATTGAATAAGTTTCTTCAGCTTGAGCCGGGGTCGTCTCGTAACAGGAATCAGGAAGTTGTTTCTTTCTCTCGATACGCAGAGGGGGGAGCATGCCCTGTCTCGGGAAGTATATCAGTCGTTAACGATCTTACCAGGACACATCCAATTGAAACTAGAATCCCAACCTCTTTGGGACAAGCTCAAAATATACTTTATTTCAGAGCGGGGAATCTTCCTACAAACTCAAATGTGTTAAATAAAGGCTATACCTCTGCCTAGAAAAACTGGAGTTTCAGGCACCCTCGTGGGAGACATTGGGTGTTGTCAACCGGCCTGCTCATAAACTGCTCTTCCCCCTTTGACTTAGTTTTCGCTCTCCTCTGTTTCTAGTAGACTACGCCTGATCCTACTTTGCGAGTCCAACAGGTCTAGTATTATTTTATTTTTCGTCTGAGGGAACGTGGTAGCCCTGATCTAGCTAAGACTTTAGATTCCATTCTATTTCATTCTGATCTCGTTATGAGGAAATAGGTGAGGCGAGGCTAAGACAAGATATGGGACTTCCCGCGCTAAGTTGTTCCAATCTCTGTACTTAAGTAACCGAACTCGAAAGTGCTGCTATGAGCTAGATTTGTGCGTACAAGGGTAAAGAAGCGAGCAAGGCGACCTTTCCGCTGGAAATCCTATACCTGAGTGCTATTTGATCAGAGTGAGTTGTAATTGAGCTTGATTTACTTGCTCTTCTATTTGCATTTTTTGTTAAGTATGTGGGTGACTCATCGTCGTGAGATCGGTTGGCCGAGGGCTCTTTCTTTTCAAGTAGTCTCAGTCGGCGAACTCGGCTCCACAGAAGAAGTCAGTAGTGAATCAAAGAACTCATGCATGTAATCAGTGACTAGGGATCGATCAATCGGATGCACCGAGCCATACATAAAGAATTGGAAAAGGGATGATGCAAGAGCAGCGGAAGGTGACTTAGCAACATCAGTCATTTCCTATAGAAAGGAAGGAAAGGATTTCTCGGAACAACAGGCCTGATCAAAGATTAGCTTTTCTTTTATAGTTTCACCATACCTTGCTTTTCGGAAAGCCAAGATCTCGATAGCGAAGTATTGACGTACGTTCGTATTGGTTTGAATTTCATGCGTATGTTTCGTACGATATTGATTTAATTTCTAAATATCATGTTTTTGCCGATGGCGAGGATATCCATAGTAGTGTATCACTCTTTCCATTCGTAGTAGTGTATCACTGGAACAGGACCTCCCCTTATTTTACTTCCGCATTTCAATTTGTTGAATTCCCTTGAAGCAAGGGTAGAGATTTCTGTTGAGTTACATCCTCTTGCTTAAGTCTAGACAATGCTCAATCAGAGCAAGATCCAATCACCTTAACCAAAGGCAGAAATATAGGATTGGACATTACGTAATTCTTACCTTTGACTGTGAATGAACACTTTTCTAGCTATAGATAGCATAAGAATATTGTTACTAAGAAAGCAGCAAATCTCTTCTTTCTACGAAGAAGCTAAATAGACTTAAAAAACAAATTACCTTGCAACAGAAGTTTTTTTTAGTAGTCCACTTTGACTGATAGATCCCAGATCTTCAATTACCAGCCCCAAAAGCGCCACCCTATTTTGGTAAAATAAGATATGCGTAGCGCTTCATATGAACATGCCTCTATCAATTGAGAGGCTCTAACTGAGCTCTTGAATGCTCTTAGGCTACCGTAACGATAAGAATGAATTCCGACGCGAGCATTCCATCGTACAGTAATCCCTTCCTTTTTCCCTATTGATTGATTATCCGATTTGAACCAACAATTCATCCTTATGGAAAAGAAGGGATGATACTTTCCGTGTCGTGATTACCCACCACTGTCCTTGTACGCGGTAAAATATATAGTATGCTTTCTATGAAAGCTCGTAAGATCCGCTGACAAAACAGAAAACCAATTCACTCGCTCAGTCTCTTTGACAAAATGGTTAAAGCACTTAACCGGCTTACCTTTTTCAGCTGCATCGTACCGTGGGTCAAACTCTGTATGTAGATAGAGCCCCTATGCTCCTAATGTAGAGCTGGAACTACAACAGTTACCGTGGAATCCGCGATCACACATGAGTTACAGTTGTTTTTCCGGTGAAGCTAGTACTTTACTTGAGTATACCATACTTTTTGTGTTGGAAACACCATTGTCACACGGGTCTAATAAGAATATTGACTGGCAGGTGAGCTAAAAGCCAACACCTGAGTCAGTCAGTCTTCCACTTCAGTTGCTGGTTGGGTAGGTCAAACCGCGAGTACGAGATAACTCAGAGGCACTGTAATACCAATCGATGTTGGTTGTCAGTCTTCGGCATTGATTTTCCTTGAGCGGAGGGAAAATACTTTAGCACCATATAACTCATCGAGTAGATCCTCAATTACAGGGATGGGGAATTAGTTTTTAATGGTCTGTGAATTGAGTTTTCTGTAATCGATGCACAAACGCCAAGAGCTGTCTTTTTTCTTAACCAAAATGGCTGGAGAGGCATAAGGGCTCTGGCTATGTCTGATGACTTTATTTTTGAGTAGTTGCTGAATTTGATGTTCCATTTCATCTTTCTGCTTGCGAGGCACACGATAAGGACGGATGTTGGGTGGGGTTGCTCCCTCTTGCAATGGAATGGCATGGTCAATATCACGGTGAGGTGGGAGTGTAGTGGGCTCCTGAAAGACTTCAGAGTATTGTTGCAGTAAGGCTGAAATAGCCGGAGGGGCGGAAGAGTGTGGTGCCTGCAGAGATAAGCTGTCGAGATGCAGAATGAAACCAGAAATGCCTTTGTTGAGAAGCTTGTTCATTTGTTCAGTAGCCACTTCAGTGTACGCGTCCTGAGATGTGCAATCCTTTAATGAGAGGAGAGTATCATCTTCTAAGGTAATGAAAAATTATCGGGTCTTCTGAGGGCAAATGGGCTATGTTTATAGAGCCAATCACAACCCAAGATGACATCGTATTCTTTCAAGTCCAGGACTCTAAGGGTGTTGTTGAAGGCATGTTTTTCTTTAACGATTTCTAGCCTAGCGAGAGCCCTATTCGTTGTAAGAATGAAAAAGGTAGTGAGCTTGAAAGCGAAGCACGAGTCGTTACATAAAAAGAGTAAAAAACAAGTAACTTAACTCAGCTGGTGAGGAAGAGGTCGAGAGCAAACCTTCACTAGCTTGTTTCCTTAGGCGAATTTCGGTATCAAGAGATGAAAGTGAAAGGCGGGGGTATCCTTGGGCCCCAGAAGCTAGTTCCAGTATCCTCATTTCTTTGGACACCAAACCTGCAACATATCCTCCATTGGCATTAACACATCATAGTGAAGCTTCCTTCACTGAACTGATTCACCCGGGTCCAAACCTGCTGAGCTAGCTAATTTTTCCTTTACGAGATCTTCGGAATGATTGGAGAGAGCCCCGCCTCCTCTTGGTTGGTGCCGGGCCCGAGAGTGATGGGACTACTTCCTGAAAGAGCCTTTCGTTCGGGCCGGCAGGAGGGGCCCTGATCTATCAATTGAGGGAGCAAAAAACAGGCTTTGCTCCCCTTTTTTTAAAAGAAGAAAGAAAGAAGGGTCGAAGTTTAGACCGCTCACAGTAGTTCTACCCATAGAAAAGATCATGAAAGAGGCGATCAGAATGGTACCCGAATCCATTTACGATCCCGAGTTTCCAGACACATCGCACTTCCGCTCGGGTCGAGGCTGCCACTCGGCCCTCAGACGGATCAAAGAAGAGTGGGGAACCTCTCGCTGGTTTTTGGAATTCGACATCAGGAAGTGTTTTCACACCATCGACCGACATCGATTCATCTCAATCTTGAAGGAAGAGATCGACGATTCCAGGTTCTTTTACCCCACTCAGAAACAGTTTTCCGCCGGACGACTCGTAGGAGGTGAGAAGGGCCCTGACTCCGTCCCAAACAGTGTACTACTATCGGCCCTACTAGGCAATATCTACCTACACAAGCTCGATCAGGAGATAGGGAGGATCCGGCAGAAGCACGAAATTCCTCTTGTAGTGAAAATAAGATCGGTTCTATTAAGAATAGGTCGTCGTATTGATGACCAAGAAAAGTATGGAAAAGAAGCAAGCTTCAACGCTCCCCAAGACAACAGAGCCCTCATAGTGGGGAGGGTAAAGAGCATCCAACGCAAAGCGACCTTTCATTCCCTTGTTTCGTCGTGGCACACCCCCCCCACAAGCACCCCCAGGCGAAGGGGAGACCAGAAAACGCCTTTCGTTTTCCCTCCTTCAGCAGCCCTAG
>JAJQMO010000012.1:852980-856614 GCA_022530915.1 Paspalum notatum
GGGACTCTTCAAAAAGGATTAAAAAAGAGAGTAAATGCTCGTCAATTACCAACTCAATAAGTGGTTCTTTTTCAAAGAGCAGTTGGGTTAGTCGAGTTACATTTCAGGATTTCGGGCAAGTGGTGGAATTGAGAGATCGATTTTTCAATGATCAGCAAAGAGGAAAATCGAACTTTTCAGGAATTAGCTCAAATGATTTATTATGTGTGGACCGGTATCCGGTTCCTTTCATCCACGAGTTGCACACTAGTTCAGAAGTAAGTAAGATTCAGGAGGTGATCAAAAAGGATTAGTAAGATAGCTTAAAAGCCGGTACACTGGTACACCCAGTCTTTAATGTTTCGCAATTGAAGAAAAGGGTGGGGGAAGGTGTACAAGTCCTATCTGACATGCCGATTGTGGGGAAAGATGGAGAATAACTAGTGCAACCTGAAGCTATTTTAGAGGGGAAAATGAAACTGAAAGGAAATGAGTATAAAGTTTAAATATCTATGTATACGGATGGACCGGGTTTCACAGATATGGTTATTCAGGTGTACCGATATGAGGCGGGTTCTTCTACTCCATAAACTTTTGAAGTGGATCTTTTTCGTGGAAAGTCAAGAGGATTTCCAGGCGTAACCGAGTTCCTTGCCTTGCTTGTCTTGGGCCTGCTCTTCTGGCTTACCGGCTTGCTTGCTTCCTGCTCTTGCCTCTCTGGCTGCCCTAACTATTTGACCCGCTTGCCTTGCTACCCGATACCTGTCTGCTCAAAACCGAAATGAATAGCCAACTCGCATAGCTTGTCTTACCCCTGGCATTACTCGCCCGAACAACTAATGTGCGTAGCCAATACACCTGCCACTCTTTCAACTCGCCGCCTTCGAATGTTGGAGCTCCCACCATTCATGTTCAAAAGGCCAACCGCAAGAACAAGACCAGCTGAATGCGAGTTCAATTACGAGGAGATGGGCAAGCCAAGCCTGCTAGTAGCCGGTATGAAAAACATTGATAAAAACTATTTCAGACTTGAGTTCCATAATCATAGGAAAAAAGAGAGGGCAGAGCATTCTCTGATAGGTTTTAGGAAGAGACGCTTTAACGGCAATTGTTAGCCGGTTCGTTCGGTTTCAAGGGATTGATTCCAAGTATTCTACTCGCGGCTTCGAAGGCCTGCTCTTTTGAATTAAGGTCTTGCTCTCCTCTCTGAACCGTACGGATAGGATATCGTCTGCTTTGCAGCCTCTTTTTCCTCCACTACTCAATTCTTCGAACCTCACCTTAAAACATCGGTTTTTCCCTATAGGTTACTAAATGGTTATCTTCGCCGCATGAGACTGAAACAAGTTCACTCGTTCCCTATTATGGAAGTTAGCTCAAAACCTTATCTTCACTTGCGGAGCCCAGCCCCTACCTGAAAAACCGTACCACATTACTACTACTAAGTAAACAGATCAACCTTGCGAGAGGGACTAGCTTAAGCTTACTTCCTCAAGCCCTCACCACAAGACGCGAAACAACTCGCCTAACTGGCAAGCAATACAGTCCTATAGACCAAGGTTTGAATTCGATTTCCGGTGGTTCGACTCGTTCATCCTCCCTAGCCCGAGCTAAGGGATACGGGTGATAGAGACGCACGAGCAGATCGGTGGAAGCCCAAAAAGTGTCAATGTGTCATGAAACCAGATGAAATAGCAGCTTCTTCTCGAACAACAAACAGCGTATTCTAACCCAACACCAACAGTGGCATAAGAAATCGCATCCGCAACCAAAACCCCAGCTGGCGCGTAACCCCCATTTCTTGACCCAGATTCACAACCGAACCGTTTTCTCTGATCTTTTTCTTATCCCGACCTGCGGGAATATTCTTTAACCTCTCGTTGACAATAGCTTAAATTCCGGCCATCGGAGAAGGCTATGTACTACTCATTTCCCTGATAAATCAATCGGGCAGGGAGCTCAAACATTGTCTTCCTCGCTCGCAAGGTGAAATAGCTGATTATGTTCTTGTCGCGGTTAGTCAAGATCCCGTGAGGCATCGAATTCCATTGCTCGTTACCCTTAACTAAGCTAAGCAGCTTGATGAAGGTTCCTGCGTGCCGGCTCGTGTTCCCTTCTTTAATTCATTCCTATTTCCTCCCCTCAACTCCATATCCAAATAAAAGCGGTAAGGAAAAGTTTTTAAAAGCAGAATCAATGGATTCATGATTAAACCCCTCCTACTTCTTGTATTTTCGTACAATTTTGATTAAGTGAGGGATCAAATAGAAATATGTAGTCAACTTTATTTGAAGGTAGTTTGGAGGATTATAAATATGACTATTGCTTTCCAATTAGCTGTTTTTGCATTAATTGCGACTTCCTCAGTCTTAGTAATTAGTGTACCCCTTGTATTTGCTTCTCCTGATGGTTGGTCAAATAATAAAAACGTTGTATTTTCCGGTACATCATTATGGATTGGATTAGTCGCCAATAAGAGGAATCTATTTACTAGAAAAAAGTCGTGAGTGAGAAAGAAATCGTTGTTACACAAGTATTCACCCTTGCTTGCTCTCGTAAGCGGTGCTACAGGTGGAATAAGAGCAGCTCAAGAAGAAGCTGTAGCTGTGGTTGAGCTAGTGCTTCATACCTTACTGGACAAGGAAGGAAAGGCAAGGAGGATCAGTACGGGAGAGAAAGTGATTTAAGAATGTGAATTTCATTTGATAAGTAATCAAGGCAATTGCTAGTGAAAAACTAAACAAAACAGATTCAAGTTAGCCCAACCCAAGGGGTAATCCAGCTACAAATGAAAGAGTAAAGCGCATTATCTTCATTCCACTTCCAATTAGATGTGTTACGCACAGTGAAATTTTTGTTTCCTGTTAGGAAGAAATGGAAACAAAAATGGACAGATATTTAAATTTATCAAGTCTTCCACGAGCTCTCTCTCTTTCGTAAACCGCCTCTTAAGGTCGAAGATATCAAAAATCATACTAAATATAGTAGACAGAACCAACCATTAGCCCTGTCTCTTGCTGTGATTCCATTCCCTTAACCAAGCCAAGTTAGCTCGAAAGCAAGTAAAGAATTAGCTCAAGTAAACAGAAACAGAAAGAATCAAAAGAAAAGAGCAGCAAAGCAGGAATGAACCTTGTCTAATAGTATACCCTTCTTCGATCTCACGACCCAGGTAGCAGTAGGCAAGTAGTGAATCATACCCCATTCTCTAACTAGAACTCCGGGTGAGCTTTTCGGGGCTATGACGAGGTGCGAAGCAAGGGAAAGCGTTGCTCCTTTCATGGACCTTTATGAATCGATAATATGGGGGAAACGGATGCTCCAAAGAGACAGAGTGGCAAAAAAGTAAAGGTAGAAGGGGCAGTCGTCGCTGAGCACCTTTCTTTCCATTTTTCTAAGAAAGGGGGTGGACATCTTCAAGGCGATTCCCGTGGGGCCTGGTCGCACAAAGGATGGTAATTGCACAATGGCCCAAGTCTACCCAATTAAGAAAGGGAGCCAGGAATTGTGGATAAAAAATCAGAAAAGAGAAGTGTTTAGCCGTACCAAGCAGGCACTTCTGCCGCCGACTCCCGCCAGGTTGGCTACCTGTCCATTCGGGGGTATATAGGGGTGCCCAAGGAAGACCCTTAATAATTCGATCACAGCACAGACA
>JAJQMO010000012.1:862114-894959 GCA_022530915.1 Paspalum notatum
GGGTGGAGGTGGCGTAAAAGGGAAGGAAAAAGGAATTGAAAATCCGTCCCTTCCCACGGAATCATCGGGCTTTACTTTCCTGACTTTCCCAACCCCGCTACTGTAAAAAGAGCTCTTTTGTTTTGAGACTAGCTAGTCGCTATGGTTTGCGGGAAAACTCTTCTCTCTCTGGTCTCACTTCGAGTTCTTCTAGAAGTAAATAAAGGAAATGCTTATTCAACTACGGCACTGTCGGACACCGACGGATAACTTTCTTACCCTGTCAAATCTTTCTACAGAAACAGCACCGGACCTACTTCAATTTAGTAAGGTTTCTCTTTGACGTATCCACGGTTTCCGCTTTTTCCAGGTGAAGAGTGCACAATTGAGGGAGCTCTGACTTCCTTTCCCAATGAAATGATTCTACGAGAAAGCACCTTCTGGCGCCTCGCTCACACCAATGCGCGACTAAGGCCGTACTTTTATAGTTTAGATATTCTAAAATCCGGATGGGTTTTCTCTCCCGTGAACTAATAGGAAGTACAATCAAGAAGGCAAGACAGCCAATGCTATCCTCTAGAAAAAGCTATGCCACCCACTGCTCACAGTAAGGAGTAGGAATCTTCAACCCAGAAGGGCGTGCAGGAGGGTATCTGGCGGCTATGGAAGCCCCAGTCACTACACTAGAATGTTCAATGCCAATGCAAGCAAGAAATCACTAACGGATGAATGGGCTATTTTCCCCACTATATAACGAACGAAAATACGAATGTTAGGAAGTTATATAAAGTACGAGAGCCGCCCTTTCTCTTAGAATTCCCTTGACTCATCGAGGGTTCTAAAACTAAACTTCGACTGGGAAAGAACTTTCAACCGCGCCCGCGCTGTAGATTTCTCTCTTCATGCGACGAACATGAAATCATCAATTGTTGAATTGAGAGTGTCGACAGATCTTTCGACTCTTCAATTGCAGCGACAATATACTCGTACTTCTCGGGCAAACGTTTTCGAATTTGATCACTTTCTTCTCATCAAAAAGCCACGTCAGAAGGGACTCTTCAAAAAGGATTAAAAAAGAGAGTAAATGCTCGTCAATTACCAACTCAATAAGTGGTTCTTTTTCAAAGAGCAGTTGGGTTAGTCGAGTTACATTTCAGGATTTCGGGCAAGTGGTGGAATTGAGAGATCGATTTTTCAATTGATCAGCAAAGAGGAAATCGAACTTTTCAGGAATTAGCTCAAATGATTTATTATGTGGTGGACCGGTATCCGGTTCCTTTCATCCACGAGTTGCACACTAGTTCAGAAGTAAGTAAGATTCAGGAGGTGATCAAAAAGGATTAGTAAGATAGCTTAAAAGCCGGTACACTGGTACACCCAGTCTTTAATGTTTCGCAATTGAAGAAAAGGGTGGGGGAAGGTGTACAAGTCCTATCTGACATGCCGATTGTGGGGAAAGATGGAGAATAACTAGTGCAACCTGAAGCTATTTTAGAGGGGAAAATGAAACTGAAAGGAAATGAGTATAAAGTTTAAATATCTATGTATACGGATGGACCGGGTTTCACAGATATGGTTATTCAGGTGTACCGATATGAGGCGGGTTCTTCTACTCCATAAACTTTTGAAGTGGATCTTTTCGTGGAAAGTCAAGAGGATTTCCAGGCGTAACCGAGTCCTTGCCTTGCTTGTCTTGGGCCTGCTCTTCTGGCTTACCGGCTTGCTTGCTTCCTGCTCTTGCCTCTCTGGCTGCCCTAACTATTTGACCCGCTTGCCTTGCTACCCGATACCTGTCTGCTCAAAACCGAAATGAATAGCCAACTCGCATAGCTTGTCTTACCCCTGCATTACTCGCCCGAACAACTAATGTGCGTAGCCAATACACCTGCCACTCTTTCAACTCGCCGCCTTCGAATGTTGGAGCTCCCACCATTCATGTTCAAAAGGCCAACCGCAAGAACAAGACCAGCTGAATGCGAGTTCAATTACGAGGAGATGGGCAAGCCAAGCCTGCTAGTAGCCGGTATGAAAAACATTGATAAAAACTATTTCAGACTTGAGTTCCATAATCATAGGAAAAAGAGAGGGCAGAGCATTCTCTGATAGGTTTTAGGAAGAGACGCTTTACGGCAATTGTTAGCCGGTTCGTTCGGTTTCAAGGGATTGATTCCAAGTATTCTACTCGCGGCTTCGAAGGCCTGCTCTTTTGAATTAAGGTCTTGCTCTCCTCTCTGAACCGTACGGATAGGATATCGTCTGCTTTGCAGCCTCTTTTTCCTCCACTACTCAATTCTTCGAACCTCACCTTAAAACATCGGTTTTTCCCTATAGGTTACTAAATGGTTATCTTCGCCGCATGAGACTGAAACAAGTTCACTCGTTCCCTATTATGGAAGTTAGCTCAAAACCTTATCTTCACTTGCGGAGCCCAGCCCCTACCTGAAAAACCGTACCACATTACTACTACTAAGTAAACAGATCAACCTTGCGAGAGGGACTAGCTTAAGCTTACTTCCTCAAGCCCTCACCACAAGACGCGAAACAACTCGCCTAACTGGCAAGCAATACAGTCCTATAGACCAAGGTTTGAATTCGATTTCCGGTGGTTCGACTCGTTCATCCTCCCTAGCCCGAGCTAAGGGATACGGGTGATAGAGACGCACGAGCAGATCGGTGGAAGCCCAAAAAGTGTCAATGTGTCATGAAACCAGATGAAATAGCAGCTTCTTCTCGAACAACAAACAGCGTATTCTAACCCAACACCAACAGTGGCATAAGAAATCGCATCCGCAACCAAAACCCCAGCTGGCGCGTAACCCCCCATTTCTTGACCCAGATTCACAACCGAACCGTTTTCTGATCTTTTCTTATCCCGACCTGCGGGAATATTCTTTAACCTCTCGTTGACAATAGCTTAAATTCCGGCCATCGGAGAAGGCTATGTACTACTCATTTCCCTGATAAATCAATCGGGCAGGGAGCTCAAACATTGTCTTCCTCGCTCGCAAGGTGAAATAGCTGATTATGTTCTTGTCGCGGTTAGTCAAGATCCCGTGAGGCATCGAATTCCATTGCTCGTTACCCTTAACTAAGCTAAGCAGCTTGATGAAGGTTCCTGCGTGCCGGCTCGTGTTCCCTTCTTTAATTCATTCCTATTTCCTCCCCTCAACTCCATATCCAAATAAAAGCGGTAAGGAAAAGTTTTTAAAAGCAGAATCAATGGATTCATGATTAAACCCCTCCTACTTCTTGTTATTTTCGTACAATTTTGATTAAGTGAGGGATCAAATAGAAATATGTAGTCAACTTTATTTGAAGGTAGTTTGGAGGATTATAAATATGACTATTGCTTTCCAATTAGCTGTTTTTGCATTAATTGCGACTTCCTCAGTCTTAGTAATTAGTGTACCCCTTGTATATGCTTCTCCTGATGGTTGGTCAAATAATAAAAACGTTGTATTTTCCGGTAACATCATTATGGATTGGATTAGTCGCCAATAAGAGGAATCTATTTACTAGAAAAAAGTCGTGAGTGAGAAAGAAATCGTTGTTACACAAGTATTCACCCTTGCTTGCTCTCGTAAGCGGTGCTACAGGTGGAATAAGAGCAGCTCAAGAAGAAGCTGTAGCTGTGGTTGAGCTAGTGCTTCATACCTTACTGGACAAGGAAGGAAAGGCAAGGAGGATCAGTACGGAGAGAAAGTGATTTAAGAATGTGAATTTCATTTGATAAGTAATCAAGGCAATTGCTAGTGAAAAACTAAACAAAACAGATTCAAGTTAGCCCAACCCAAGGGGTAATCCAGCTACAAATGAAAGAGTAAAGCGCATTATCTTCATTCCACTTCCAATTAGATGTGTTACGCACAGTGAAATTTTTGTTTCCTGTTAGAAGAAATGGAAACAAAAATGGACAGATATTTAAATTTATCAAGTCTTCCACGAGCTCTCTCTCTTTCGTAAACCGCCTCTTAAGGTCGAAGATATCAAAAATCATACTAAATATAGTAGACAGAACCAACCATTAGCCCTGTCTCTTGCTGTGATTCCATTCCCTTAACCAAGCCAAGTTAGCTCGAAAGCAAGTAAAGAATTAGCTCAAGTAAACAGAACAGAAAGAATCAAAAGAAAAGAGCAGCAAAGCAGGAATGAACCTTGTCTAATAGTATACCTTCTTCGATCTCACGACCCAGGTAGCAGTAGGCAAGTAGTGAATCATACCCCATACCCCATTCTCTAACTAGAACTCCGGGTGAGCTTTTCGGGGCTATGACGAGGTGCGAAGCAAGGGAAAGCGTTGCTCCTTTCATGGACCTTTATGAATCGATAATATGGGGAAACGGATGCTCCAAAGAGACAGAGTGGCAAAAAAGTAAAGGTAGAAGGGGCAGTCGTCGCTGAGCACCTTTCTTTTCCATTTTTCTAAGAAAGGGGGTGGACATCTTCAAGGCGATTCCCGTGGGGGCCTGGTCGCACAAAGGATGGTAATTGCACAATGGCCCAAGTCTACCCAATTAAGAAAGGGAGCCAGGAATTGTGGATAAAAAATCAGAAAAGAGAAGTGTTTAGCCGTACCAAGCAGGCACTTCTGCCGCCGACTCCCGCAGGTTGGCTACCTGTCCATTCGGGGGTATATAGGGTGCCCAAGGAAGACCCTTAATAATTCGATCACAGCACAGACATAATTCGATGGGCGGCATCCTAGCTTTTTTTAAAGAAAGAGGACGAAGTAGAGCGGCGCATTTTCCCATGTGTCGCCTACCTCAAGAAAGGTTTTTCTCGTAGATTCCCCTGCAGTCACGGATAGAAAAGGGGTGCATCTGTTCATTAGGAGACGGGCTCCCATTTGTCGTAGCTTTTGAATCGGTAGGAAGTGCAGCAAAGTATAGTAAAGAGAATTCCATGTTTTCTTGCTCGGTTGACTAAGTGCATTTCCTTATCCGGAATCAATAAGAATAAAGACAGGGTTGGTTTTGAGAAATCCCAAGCATCTTTTGATCAATGCAAAGAGAAGTTAAGGTGTGGGATTCCTTCCTTATTCCCTCGCATGTGCAGATTCATTCATGGAAGGGGGCGTGGTATCATTGTAGATGGGGCTATCTTTTGAAATTCACGTAGATAACCATGGTATCGAGTTGCTTTACCCGGAAGAACTCTGAAAAGTTGTATATAAAGTGTGAACATGAGCTATCTTTCTTTAATGGCACAAGAGTGAACTATAGGATCCCATCTTGCTTTCATTCTTTCTTGAATCTGCACCCAGGGGGCTACTGTTCTTTTGGAAGAGGCCGAAAGCTGTTACGATTAAGGAGTTCTGCAACGGGGGAAGTAGATGGCAAGCATGAAATCAACATGAGCCGATTGTTTTTCGTTATTTGAGGGTTGACGAGATTGGTTTCGATTAGATCTGCCAACCGCTATCCTTCACTTTGAATTTCGAGGGTTCTCACTTTTTTTTATTTTTTTGATCAAGAAATGAGGTAGGGACGAACCCACTTATAAGTAGAGCCTTTCTCGCTGCACGCCTGCCCGAAATGAGCTCATCCTCCCAGTGAGTAAGCAGGAGCAAAACTCCAAGCATGCATTAGGCCAGGGCAACTAAACCCATAACTACCAGCTCGAACATCTGGTTTCCTAGCAACTAGAACCACTATTTGCAATTTCCAGAGTCCAGTCCTTAATGTGGTGGCGCTGATCTTTTAAGGGGGTATCAGGTTGCGGCAGGTTTGGGCAGGCCGGCCCTTCAAAGAAGGTAATTGAGCCCAGGGAAGGCTTATGAGAATACTGTTCTAGCTGAACTAGAGGTGTCTCATTTCCGCGAGATAGAATCCCTTTTTCTATAGAGAATTTCTCCGGATTTCGCACAAGAGCAGTGAAGGCACGTACTGGCGCGCTTCGTTGGCCTACAACTGATTCTGCTTCTGAGATAGCGGATTTCGCTCTGGGCGGCGGGCACTTACTCTTCACAAAAGGCAGTCATGCGGATCAAACAAACTAATTCGGCACTGGGCAATATCGAACTCCGGTCACATAAGCAGTGAATCTGAGATGCCCAGTTCCTAACTAACAACCAGCTCTAGCTGCTTCTAAGAAGCTGGCTTCCGCTTGAAATAAGCGTGTTTTTAGTTGAGTTGGTTCTTGTAAGTGTTCGCAACTTTCCATATAACAGCCCTACCTAGCCCCTCTCTTTGGTGATGCGAATAGGTAAGAAGGGTCAGATGACTAGTTATTGCCTTCGTACAAGAGAAGCAAAGTCCGGAGCATAGCCCATATATTTGAGATGAGTTGAGATGGGCATATTATCCATTTCTAGTATCTATCCGCTTTACGAGTACTCGCCAAGGTTTTCCCACAATCTTTCTTTGTAAAAGAGAAGGCAGTTAGTTGTAAGGGTTTCGAAGAGGCCTTGAGGTAGCCATTAGCTGTTTGTTCGTTTCAAAAGAATGAGGGTGCTATCCACTCTAATGGGTAAAGGCTCGTTCCGTGAATAATGCAGTGGCCAGATCTCTAACCACAAGTTTCCTTTTCACAACTGGATTCCTCAGTTAACTAACACCCTACATCCTAGTCCGGAACAACCATCCTTTTTGCCTCGATTATAGGTAGTAGTGATCTTGACGATCATAACTCCGGCGCATTTGAAGACGCTGCCTTGAGGCTAATATGTATGATTCTTCCACCTATGAACCGTATCTACCCTTACAGTACGAACCTTCCATGCTGACACCAACAATGACACTCTTTAAGCTAACAGCCCTTCCCCTCGGATTCCATAATGATTGGCAGAACGGAAGATATCCAGCCAGATAGTGGAAAGCTTAGAAGCCAGGAATGAAATAGAGAGAGGAAGAGAGATAGGAACCGTTCCAGCCTGCTTAAAAGGATAAAGGCAAGAGAAGGTCTTCTATTAATCACTAAACTAGACGAACACCATAAGAGACCACTGCAACCGGGAACCCTATCCGAGCTATATATCCTCGCGCCACTCTGCTCATTCCATCCTATTCCACTAGCTAGCAGTGCCAGTGCCGGAGGAAGACATCCCTACTTACTTAACATTCGATCGAGGCCGAGGGTGAACTGGACTGCTTTCCCTTGCTATAGAGAATTCCCTTGACTTGAGGAGAACCTTCCCATCCCTTAGAGCAAGAGACATCTAAAACCCTCAACCCAACGAAAACTAGCTAGAAACAAGAAGTTAGACCAGCTGACATAACTCACCAGCAAACCAACCAACCCAAAGCTAAAGTTATCCACCCTGCCCTGAAAGCAAAGAATTCGGAATATGGGTGCCAGTCCATAGATGAGCACTCTACTCGAAAGTTTCCCTTTTTACAGACACACACAAAACGTAAACTGAAACCTACGACCTCTGGTTCTACTGATGGATCGGGTAGTCCGGAGATGCTAGCTGCTAGAAATCCAGAATATTCATCGAACTCGGAAGCAGCAGGGGTAGTAAGAAGCTATAACTAATGGGGGTGACTTTTATTTCTTTGCATTGCCCGGGGCGGGGCCTACCTAATGGTTGAATTGATTGGAATGTCTTGATCTGTTGTAGGAAAGTCAATGAATGGTGAGCTTGCACTCCTCTCCTGTCAAGCTCTGCTTGAGTTGATCCCGGGCTATCCCTTACCAAAATCAGGGCAGATGCCAGACCAAAACAAGAAAAGTCCAGAAGCAAGGCATGATATCAAGAAGGGGCCGGGCTAGGAATTCATAAGAAAAGCTAGGACTAAGAAAGGGTTCCTACTTTAAAGCAATGAGATCCAGATCCGGATAATCACTGGCTATAGTCTAACCGGCACCTTCTCCCTTAAGATCAGCTATGAACCAACAATGCTTCGAGCAGGAAACAGAATTAGCCTTATCAAGAAGCCGTATTCAACCAACAATGGAAATAGGAAACTTCAGCATGAGAGATATAGGTCTAGTGACCTGTCTCAAAAGTGCCGATAGGAAGCAGGATACCGACCTTCCCCATTGATCATCTAGAAATGAATCACGAACTGGCTAGATGAGAACCGGCTGAAAAGCAAAGAGACTTCTCTGTCTCGAGCCTACAACCGTCCCAACCAAGGGAATCACAATCCATAGAGATTATACGAAGATAGAGAACCCTTCCAATAGGGCTTGGCTTCTGCTTCTCTTCCTTTTGCCGAGGAAGATCTGCTTCTCTTGCATCCTCCAGTCTTAAATTCCTATCCGTACTAGACTAGACCTTCCCTTAGCCATCAACCTACCGAACCCAGGAATGAGATCCACAAGGAAAGAGATTGGCAGAAATCCAGAAAGAATGATGCACAAGAAATGGTTAGAACCAAGAGAATAGATGCGAATAGCAGCTCAGATCAGATCCGAGATGGAGCAGCAATAAAGCAAAGAGGAGCAGAAAGGTTCGAATCGAATCGCAAGCAGCTGACTAGAGAGAGATGAGTTGAGAAATAAAGACTATCCAAATATTGGATAAGTTGTTTCGTAATTCATCTTTGTCATTGACTTCGGCCTCTCATTTATCCTTATTTGGTAGCTGAGAAGTGAAGCACAACAAAGTTTTAATAGATCTCTTCCTGTCATTCAATAACCATCCTTGATTTGAGCAGTATAGAGAAGTGATTAGCCGGTGCCCAGGATAAGGTAGTGGAACTGGTGCGTATCAGGTTTGGCATTAGCTCTTTTGAATAATAGAGCTGAGCAGCTAAGAACAGATAGCAATCTGGAACAGAACAGCTCTGAAATGCAAATAAAATGATGATTGGTCCTAGCTTATGGGTTGCGATAAGACAGTTTCGAAGGTTCTAGCCATCTCAAGGAAGTATATAAGTAGCTATCGGCACCTTTTGGAGAAGGAGGCTCGGTAGCAGAGATGTTGAGTAAAGTCTAGATGACACGAACCCTAGCAGATCTGCTATAGCAAAGTGGTAAGTTACCAGCGGTGTCGATAGAAGAGATGCATCTGATCTAAGCCAATAAAATTTAGGTGGATAAGAGATTCACATTAAAGATGGCAAGTTTGGGCACATGTTTCTTGGTGTTTAAACAAACAAGAAAGATAGATTGAGGCAGATGGAGAGGGCATAGTTCCTTTCTATACATGTAATTTCTTGAAATACCAGCAAATACAAATCTTGGTAATGCAGCATTAGCAAAGGCGGAAGTATATTTCACTTTAGCTTTCTGTATCCCGCCGTGTAGGGACTTAGAGCGAAACATCAGCTCCTTCATTCGAAGCTTCTCGATTAGAGTTTCTCGTTCTCGTTGATTGGCAACAAGAGTGAAACGAGCCACAGGAGAGCCATCGATATCCAGAGCAGGCGGTGGAGAATCAGAAGGCCGGATCAAAGCTACTCTCCGAAAGGGAACATAGCAAGTAGAGGAGTCGTCTTGCCTAAGAGCCCAGATATGCTGAGAAACTTGATATGTCAAGAAATAGGTGCTTGCGCCTGAGAAAACCCTATATTGGTGTAACTAGCCCAACTCTAGATTTACATCGCACTTATTTCCTGGCCTCAAAGCGAAGTAGTTGAAATATCCATAAGGATAGAAAACTAGAAAAGCAAAGTGCTGTTGGGAGAGCAACTAGAAACTTGCGCGGAGGAAAGTGGAAGAGCCAAGCCAAAGCTGAGAATTTCATATATGGTGGCACTCGAGCAAAAAAGCACAGCCTGGTTGGAAAAGTTCCGTCGGTCTACTATTCTTACCTTTGTTTTCCCGCAGAGCTAGCATGATAAGGCTCTGTTCATTCTTTCATAAGAGACGAGGTCTGCTTTCACTGTTGCTCTATGTGAATGACATACTTGTGGAAGGTGATGGTGTTGCGGAGATCAAATACCGCAGAGGAGCTATGAGATGAAGGATATTGGGAAGCTTCGGTCGGCATTGATATGGATTACCAGGGCTCTACCTGTCTTAAGCCAAGTATGCCTCTGATCGACCCGGACACGTAAAAAATTCTCGGCGTCGAGAGAAAGACGAGATTCAGTAGTAACTCAGTGAGTGCTTTCTTTTATAAGAAGAGCGTCGGCTTGGAAGAAGAAAATGAAATATGAACAACCGCGCTGGTTGTAATAGATCGACTTGAATGCGTCTTCTCGCTCCAGCATTCAAGTTCCATTTCAAGGAAGGACGACGTACCATGATACTTTCTGTTTTGTCGAGCCCTGCTTTGGTCTCTGGTTTGATGGTTGTACGTGCTAAAAATCCGGTACATTCCGTTTTGTTTCCCATCCTAGTCTTTTGCGACACTTCTGGTTTACTTATTTTGTTAGGTCTCGACTTCTCCGCTATGATCTTCCCAGTAGTTCATATAGGAGCTATTGCCGTTTCATTCCTATTCGTGGTTATGATGTTCAATATTCAAATAGCGGAGATTCACGAAGAAGTATTGCGCTATTTACCAGTAAGTGGTATTATTGGACTGATCTTTTGGTGGGAAATGTTCTTCATTTTAGATAATGAAACCATTCCATTACTACCAACCCACAGAAATACGACCTCTCTGGGATATACGGTTTATGCCGGAAAGGTACGAAGTTGGACTAATTTGGAAACATTGGGCAATTTACTTTATACCTACTATTCCCTCTGGTTTTTGGTTTCTAGTCTGATTTTATTAGTTGCTATGATTGGAGCTATAGTACTGACTATGCATAGGACTACAAAGGTGAAAAGACAGGATGTATTCCGACGAAATGCCTTGGATTCCAGGAGGACAATAATAGTACGCCCTACTATGAATAAACTTCATAGTATTCGCACCTACTCTGCCGCCTCTCATTCTTCCCCCGCTCCTGGGGGGAAAAATAAGTTTTGGAAATTATTAAAAATAATCGGGGTTATAGCCGTTCTCGCTATTTCTCTATTATTTGGTTATTTCTCAACTTTTGGACTCGCTGTCCTCCCCGAGGAGCTGGCTTCACTACTAGCGAGTAGGTTGGCTTTCCTATCCCAGTGTCTCTCCGAGACATTTCGGGGGGACCGCGGTGCGACCTTGGAAATCGGCGGTAGCCGGGAGGACAGTCCGGGTTCTTCCGCGGAAGAGCCAGGAGCGAGGGCAAATCTTGTCTCCAAAATGACAGGCTCCTCCTCCCAAGAGTCTGTCAACAAGCCTGACTCTCTGGATTCAGTAAACAAGCCAGGGGGATCAGGGAGCAATACAGAAGTAAATTAAAATCCTACCACTTCGGTTTCTGGCGAGGCCCAATCGGGTCACTCTCACATTGATGACGACCATCAAAAAGCAATGGACTGCATCATCCAACGGGTGGAGAATTTTGGGCCCGGGAATGAAGCAATCTTTCAATTTATACAAAGAATGTGGAGTCCCCTTGCGCTGGAAAGAAATAAAAATTCTGAAGCAGAAACTCATAACTTTATTGGAAGACTCGAATGCTTTTTTGAACTCAGAAGGCACATTGCTGATAGCCTTCCTGAATATGGAGATGATGTAAGGAAACATCTTCAGAATTTCCCGCATGGGGAGAGAGATTTAGTTTGCCAGTTTCTTTTGGAAAAGTATGGTCTGATTGACCAGCCGCTGCCCGCCACCGCTCAGTCCTTGCCGATGGATCTGCATAAACTGACTCCGGAAATAGAAATTAAAATGAAGGAGGATCTTGAAAAAGACCCTTCCGCTTTTAAAGATGCTTTCTTAAAATTTTTGAGAGATAACACACATGAGTAGAAATTTGATAAAAGGAGGGTATGACAGTACTTATTCGTGGTGTAGGTTTCTCATAGGAAACCGAGGCCCCACCTTCCTTCTCTGGGTACTTGGAAAGGTAGGTGGGGGAAAGAAGAGTGGGTAAGTGGGCTTCTTTCACTTTAGTTTCTTTTGTCGGCCTACTTTGATTGTATTTGACGTCACTTCCTTTAGGAATAGGAATGTGTCCGGTCTGGTGGGGTTGCGAGCTGGGAGTATACGCCAGCTACCAGCGTACGAGGTAGGTTCATCCGTATCTTCTTGGTTTTCACTATCTGGTTCAGCATACTCTTCTTTCCGCGGATCTATTAGTTCTGGGGTAGGTATCGGTAACTTGACTCTTCGGCTGGCCAAAGACCGACCTATTTAGTAGAGCGTTCTTGTTTACTGGCTGGCAGAAGCCTTCTTTTCACAGAGGCGGAATTCTATACTCTTGCTTCGTAACTGCCCTCTTCAACCAATTCAATTGGAGCATCCCATCAATTGCAAGTTGCATTCTGACAACGTGGCGCTCTAAAATTTTACCAGTCATACGTGGCCATGGATTAATGGCACATCTTGATGGCTCCTCAGACACTACCTGCAGCAAGCAACATAGTGGCCAGCGACTCAACTCAACAAGACGATCTATGGACGAAACAAGATCAGTTGATTCTTGGCTGGATTCTTTCCTCCCTGACAGAACCAGTCTTGAATCAGGTGGTAGCATGCAATTCCACACGAGAAATCTGGCACACCATAACCTTTTAACAGGATCCTTGCTTTAATAGGACGAAAGCAACGTGCGGAGCAAGCTGCCTACGTTTTTCCTTGTCTTGTTGGATAGATCGAGCTTCTTCCTGTTAGGAGTCTTTCAGACCCTATACTATAAACAGTGAGTTAATTCAACTCGTTGCACCTACGAACTTCCCCTTCTTCCTCAACTACATCCTCTCCTCCCCCACTTGCTTTCCTTCACCGAGCTGCTTTTCGCTCCAGCGATACACGTAGGCATGTTACGAGCGAACGATACACTACTTTAGAGAGATACACTACTAATGTGTAGCTCCAGAAACTATCCCCTACATCTGATCCGAACAACTACTTCCTCTACTACTACCTAGGTTGCTTACTCGCGCACCGCCCTATAGACCGTGAAACTTAAGGATCCTCATGCCGCTTCGCCCTCGTTTCACACAGAACAGCTTTCTCAAAACAAGAGATCCGAGCTTGATCGGCTGATCCGGAACTTATTTCCTTTCAAAACCATTTATCGCTGCGAACTACATACAAGTCTAGCACTCGCAACTCTCTGCGGATAGTTGCTCGTTCCCTCAGCGGACCCTATTGAGTTTCATAGCGGTCGATCTATCTAGTTCATCAGATCGGTGTTGGCGATCGATCTGGTTCATCTCAGTCCTATCCTAAAGCTGGATACGGATCAAGCCCCCATTATCTTTCAACGTGAGGAATAAGCCCGGCCAACTCCGACCGATTACTCCACCCGCCACAAGGGATAGGCTGGTCTTGGTTGCACTAACCAAGGTTCTCGACTCGGTCCGCCGATGGGAAGTTCCTGCCTTACTCACACGGGTTCCGCCCTCGACGCGGCTCCCTATCTTTCTTTCGAGACTTGAAAGGTTGGCCTGCCAACGATAAGCTTATGAAACTAGACGTGGTCAAATGCTTTGATCGGGTAGACCACAACCTACTACTGGCCAATCTTACTAACTTACTAGGTAAGGAGAATCAAACCATAAGTGAACTAGGGAACACCTTACAGGTTGGTCATGGGTATGGGTATGCGCCATACCCCTCAGTATGGAGTACATTGGGTCAGGATTGGATAGCAAGAGTTGTCGGTAGCCGGCATTAGGTAAAAGGAAAAGCTCTATAAAAGCGAAGAAATGAAATCGAAGGCCGATGGTAAAGCTGGGGCGGATTTTGAGTCGACCAGTTCGCTGAGGGCAAGATTGGAAAGAGTGGTAGATGATATCAGGTACTCCGTATGAAGCGAGGCGTGCGAAAAGAAATAGCAACGGGAAGAAGATGATTTTAATGGTAAAGTATCTTTATCTCGAGACGCATCGCGCGAGATTCCAGATGATGCGGAGCAAAGCGGAACCAATTGTATGGGCACAAGAGGAAAATAACTAGTTCTCTGAATTTTCCTCATGCGAACGAGAAGAGAATTGCGGAGGAGAATAGAGCTCAGCAGAATAAGGTGAGGATAAAAATTATGATGGACTCTCAAATTGTGGTGACTACACTCTGGTAGGCCACGTCGCCTCAATACTGCTGCCCGTTGGATGCATCAAATTGGTTTCGCAGATCTCGCCTCGCACTCGCTTAGAGGTCGTGTCCTTTCTCTTCTCTTGCGGCGGACACAGTGATTCTTCGTTCTCTGGTTGATGGCTTTCAAAAGTCAATTCCAGAAAGAGCCATTTGATTTGGAATTTTATTAAAAAGGGGAGATGCTAGTGGGGCCGGCCCACCAAAGTGCTGCTCATGGATGAAATATCGACCGGGATTACAAAAAAACATGAGCACTCGTACCTGGATTGCGCATTGGATCACCTATTGGAGAGTGAGGATTTCTCTTGCATTTACTATCTATATAGTTAGTAGTAGTAAATTGGATCATATTGTATATGACTTTCGGATTCGAGTAGAGCCAGACTAGAAAGAAAGAAGTGGTTGAATAGAAATAGAATACCTGAGAGAATATCTTGCTTCCATTACACGAATCTGACCCGTACAACATTGAAAGAAGGGGGTTGACTGCACGAGGCCCCTGCAGAGGAAAAGCTTTCTTTGTTTTGACTACTTCCTTGCCACTTTGATTATTTTATTCTTTTTGCACCGTAAAAGAAAAATAGCGAAGTTGGTCTACACTGCAATCTTGTCACTTCTTTCTTTATCGCAAAAACTCTTAAATAGAATCAATTTTTCCTTGTTGTTCTTACTCCGTGATTGAATATCAATATTTTTCTATTTCTTCCTGGGTACGATTCGGTTCTCGTTCAGCCACACGAAGTGCTCTTTATGTGGTGATCTCACCATCTGAATAAGAGATCTCCCAGACTAAGAAAATGGGCGGTATGGCAAGTAACTGTTCCTCCCCATAAAAGCCTTACGCTCGCCCCGGAAAGTAAGATATAATTTTGACTAGTATGGCTTACGATCTGTAGCAATCCAATAGATAATTTAGATCGCTTTTCACTATTGAATTGACTAATTAAGTAGCTCTTTCGGTTGGCGCTTCGCTCACTCATAGCGAGCAGTAAGATAAGAGTAGTTCGTACCCAGTGTCTTTAACTCTTTTTTCCATGTGGCACCTTTTGCATTGGGAGAATCGTGTAAGGGTCCATCCTGACAGGCCCGGATATTATTTATTTATTTTTTTCAAGACTTTGAAGACCCGACTTTGACCCACCCCTTCAGAAATTCAGTAGATGCAGGCGAGTTTTCTATAACCCTCAATGCTCAAGGGCTTATGAAGGTTGAACCTCTCACGTTAGGAAAGGTGTTAGTACGGAAGCAGCGCTTGCTGCTTTGATTGCGCTCTGGTTGTCACCATACTGCCTTCCATGTACGGGGCACTTCGCTTCCATCCCTTTCATCATGTACTTCTTTTCGTTGTCATTTTAGGAAAGGAAAGTTCGGGATTTGGCAACTGGTGAGCAAGAAAATAGATAGCTTCAGTTGTTACGACAGTTTGATCATGCTCAATGCCCAGGTGATAGCAATCAACTATGTCGGAGTTACTACCGAGGAAGACTAAGCCAATTTCCTAAAATAGATCCTCATGCAACAATCATGAGAAAATCCATGGAAGAAGACTTCCGCCTACAAACAAGCAAGTCGCCTACAACTATTACGTTCAGTGGGTACAAAAAACCAACAGATAGACTTACACTGATGGTTGTTCTTTCCCTACAAGTAGCTTTCACAAGCAAAGAAATAAGCTCTTCTCTATTTGCCTGTGGATCATCCTGCTAGCATTCGATGATGAACAGAAGTTTTCTCATTCCTTCGATCGTAGACAGCTGCCATAGATCCCCCGAATAAAAAACTTATTTCTAATTATCTCCATTATTCGATTGATTACGGGTCAACCATTCTTTCAAATTTAGAGAAAATAAGATTGGCCAAAGATTAGAAGGAATAACCTGTTCCCAAATTCCTCTTGCATGAAAGCAGTCACGTATGGCATGTAAGGTTGATTCTGCGTGCGCATAAGAAAGAAAAAGGTGTACAAGTTCACTAAAAACACTGGATTTGGGTGGGCCAGGTCCCGGTAGAACTCGAGGAGGATCCTCGCCTTAGAGGTTTGGTCAGAGTAGCCTATTCTATGTTGTAAGGGCCCCTCTGAGGCTATAGTAGAATGCGAGCCTTTATAGGGAAGTTTGTGGGGAAGTCACTTAGTTACGGCCTTTATCGATTTGAAATCGTAGAAGCAGAAGGAATGAAAGCAATCAAAGGATTGGAATACCCGAAATACCAAGGCAGAGGAGCTGAGCAAGCGAAGAGCCTCGCTGCTGTAGGTCTCCGCTATCTTCTATAGTAGCGGTGTGAGCCAAAGGATTTATTCTATAGTCCCTAGAGCTAGGGTCGGTAGAAAGCCAGATTCTTGACTTGCCAAGCGCGTAAACTATGAAAATGACTGTCTTAGTTGCTTTACTTGACCTTGCACTTCATTAATCGCCAAGAAGGCGGCTATTCAGGTTGGTACCTTTTACCTCAGATCACGGAAGCGGGAAAGCCCGTACTTCAATATATATAGAGTAATCACCTGCGGCTCGGCACTCTTTCCTGGTAGATGTCTGATTAACCAACTTCGTGTCAGGGCGGAACCATTCTTATATTTCTCTAGGTTGGGTATAGGTGTTGACTTGGCGTAGTATTTTTTCTGGTAGAGAAGCACTTCAATTGGATAAGCTTACCTTTGCTTTTCAATTGTCTCGCAGGAAGAAGGACGTCAACTATATGACAAAAACAGCCACTGGACTGACATCGGAACTACAGAGATTCCCCTCCGTCATGTTACTTCAACAAGCAATTTAACATGCTCACTTGCTTTCTTTCTGTCTTTCCTCGCTGGGATGACACTTTCCTTATGATTTTAGACCAGACTGAAGTAGAGAATTCAGTAGGAGTGATATCATACCAGCGTCTCGTATTGTACAACAACCGTTCGTGCCCTTAATTTCCACTAACTGAATGCTTCTACGGCGTGTGGAATGAAAATCCCTTCGGACCTTGCTCGACACAGTCCTTAGTATGATGCCGATCTCTTAGGATGGACCGCTTTATTAACGAGAATGAGAGCTTAGCCTTACCCCTTAACAATTGGTTGACTGACCCCTTACCACACTGCAATCAAACTTCTGTGATTACCGCGACACCTATGTTGGCATGCATGCTTAGAGAAGTGGCTTTCTAAGAAACGGAAACTCTGACCTCGAAACTGCCAATTGAGGATGGAAGAAGAGCATGAAGAGCAATCTAGCACCTACATTGTTAGAGACCCGAAGCGGATCAGGCTCCTTAGGGAGTGGAAGTGGCTGACAATGGCGCTTTGCCGCCCGCACCGTCTAGAATGGAACATCTCTGGGCGTTGACTGAATCTGAACTGAAATAGGGGGATAGGCTCTCGGGCGTCCTACCTTAAGGATAAGAATAGTAATGGTTTAGGAAAGAGCATAAACTCTTCACGAAACTAGTCAAAAGAGAGGCCAGAGGAAATGGATGCTCTTTTCACTACTATGCTTGTTAAATGAATCTCTTCTCTTGTTAGAGGGGAATATGTTTCTTAGAAATAAGCGGAAATAAAACAAATAGGCTAGGTAAGGTATTGACAGTAAGGGATGAAGGTAAGAGGAGTTGTTCTTGGAATTGGTGCTAGGGTAGGGCGGCATTGACATGGGTCAGCACCACCGCCTTCCTTCCAAGTTTCCTACTATCAAGTCAGCTTGAAAAGGGATAGGAAAGGGCAGCTGATAGTGGAATCATCTTTTACGAGAATTTTTGATCACATTAGCAGGCTCGATCAAAAGATTTTATGATCAGTGCCCCCCAGCTGTCGATTTTTTCACAACTAACATACACTTCATTATGTTAATTCATCCAGCTAATGTTGGAAATTAACATAGAAACCATAATAATAATGATGCACATGAAAAGTCTAATCACCAGCAACTGACTAATAATAATATTCTTTTTATTATTACGTAGAAGCCGATGACGGAGGCTTCGGAGTAAAAAACGGAAGATTCCCTTCATCTGGAGTAGTAGTTGATGGACATACACAGCAAATATTAACCAAATGCACTACCTAGTGGAAGTCATTTAGCTATTCCTATAACATAGTCTGAGCCAGACATTCAGCACCTGCCTTGGACAATCTTTGCCACTTAGAACTCTGAATGAACGACAACCTTAGTAGACAGAGGCGCACTTTCTAAAGCCTCGCAATCTAGACCTGCAGACTTCTCTCCGACTTGACGGAGCATTAGCAGGAAGGAGGATAAGCCCTGGAGCCTATCATTGGTGTCCCCCAGCCTTGACTGTTATGAGCGCCAACTGAGCTATTTACGAGAAAGAGAAAGTGAGATAACCGGGCAAGAGAAGAAGCGATGCCACCGCAGTAGTTGTACGACTGTTGGTTTTTTCTTTCATAGTTAAGAGAGTTTTGTGCATCATTCTCGTGGTTCGTTAGGTAGTAATAGATTTCTTAATTATCGAAGTTGTCTTGGCATTCAGGCTATTTCCCTCACTTTCTCACTAATATGGAAGAGCATGAGAAGTGGTATTAGATTTCTTAGAAAGATTCTTTAGCCACATAAAATAATGAGCCCGCGAAGAGGCTGAGGTTTCTCTTTATTTCTTTTTTCGCTTCCTTTTTTTTAGCTAGGTCCGGGTCAAGCTTATTGAAGGAGTTCATTACTTGGTTCTTCTTGGCTAATAAGGTTTGGATCTTCTATCTGATAAAGATCATTCAAAGCGGTCAGGAAACAATCGGTACGAGAAAGCTGAAACAAAAGCTTCGATTCTTATATCAGGGATTCCTTCTTCTAGTTGAGCTACTGAGAGATAGGACTTTTCAGAGTAGCCCGTGGTAAACGATCAAGCCTAATTGCTAGCTTGCATTCTTACGGCTGACTCCTATTCTGATAGCTAATACCCCTCCTAGTGAAAACTAATACATGGCGGGTCAACTAAGAAAACTAATAGCCTGGGACTCTCGAGAGCAGCACTTGCTAATATTATTTAAACTACTATCGATACGAGAAGCGGTGAGCGGCTAATACTTCAATGAGCTAGCTTGGACATGTAAAACAACGGATATTTTGGTTTGACATGGCCGACAGCTGTATTCAAGAAAAACTAACCCCCTTGACCTTTGGTAGACCCAGTATCTTGTTTAAGGTTTAGATGAGCGCCCTTCTGGAACAGAGGTCCCTCACACAGGGCGTCCTGAATAGGACAAGGTCTCGCAGGATCAGCTTTGGACATGGCTCACTCTAGAACAAAAGGGAACTCGCGTTTCCAGCAGTAGGATGGATGGCAGGAAGAGTTCAAGCTTGCTACTCGCTTACCGGATATAAGATTGAAACTCACTTATCAGTATTCGATTAGGCGTGTCCCTGGTATGGAGCTGTCGTATCAGCAGTCTTAATAAGAAGAATACAAGTCAGCGGATAAGAATACCAGTACGAAATAAGATTGCAGGGCGTAAGTGAATATGCCAGTTATAAGTTTTCATCCCAGCCCCAACAAGCTAGATACCAGATTGTAAGCTACGAATGCAAGGCCTATCTGTCATTATCAGTAGTCGTTTCAAAAGCTAGTTATCCGTTTTCTTACTTGTTTTTTCTGGTAAAACGAAAGCTAGCTTAGCTTACTACAGCTACTGATACGGCAACTCAAGCTACTAATCTAATATCCGTCTTTGATTCTTGTCTTTCATGCTTCGCCGCTGGGATTCATACCACGGAAGCTACTACTTCTTATAGCTAGAAAAGGGAATTCAAGGTGGTAATTAATACTCCAAAAAAGGCTACTCACTACTACTGGGCCACTAGCTTTTATTCCTATACCTGACTGGCTAATCTGAGGGATACGGCATGGCAAGCAAGCAAACTTATAGGCAAGCCGGTAAACTACTAGGAAATCCTAAAATCTTTCTTTTACCACTTTTTCTGATAACACTCTCGAAGCGAGCAAGCACTACTTGCAACCTGATATCCATCTTTCAATCTTCTTACCTGCCTTCAAGTCTTATAGCAAGCAACTTCTCTTATTACTGTCTTTCCTAATACTCTAGGTAATAGCAACTCTGATTCGCTTCCTCTATTTCTTCTATCTCTTAATCTGTATAAGAGAGAACCCCTTGGTAAAAGTATAGAAACCACATATCAGCTTACGACTAGAATTCTTATTTGTTACCAGCGCTCCAAGCTACTGAACATAAAAGCTATAAGCATGAAATCAATCTGCTAAGCAAGCTTACTACTTATTAACTTGAAACCGGATAGCTGACCTTTATTCCTATAATCGAGTGGAGTTCTTCTATCTGACTCCAAACCGGGTACGCCAAGCTCCATACAGTAGATACGAGCCGGTAAACCACAATCTGGTATTCTTAACTCCGACTTTGAAACTGCTAGCTGGTAAAAAGAATGAAGGACCATAATTAATGCTATCGAGGCGCCAAGTCAAGCAACAAAGCTTCTAGCCGATAGAAAGAATGGGTACGAGCCTATCTTGCTAAGACAAGGGAAGCTCTAGCTGCACTTACCCCTTGGTCAGTATAAACTACATGGCTTACGAGAAGCTGCTCTTCAAACTCACAGCCAACTTGGAGTCTTATTTCCAGCAGCTTATAAACGGCATAGAGAAGTAGGAGCCTCGCATACAACCTTAACTCTGGTATCAAGCTTGCCAACTCCATTCTATCTGGGTAAAAGGGCAATATACGAAAGGAAGGATCCATAACTGATTTATGGCTTGAAACCCCGCTAACTTAGCATCTTATTTCTATCTCCCAATCTGGTATCGACTAATAAAGCTAATCTATTAGCCTGATAACTCATATCTGTCTTGCTATCTTCCATCTAATACCAGTGAAACGACAACTCCTGAGAAACCTTCTGATACGACAACTGCGGCTATGTGAAAGTTCAGTGACATTGCAACTGACATCATCCCGTAAAGGGTGTGTGGTATAAGAATGGTTCAAAACATGACGAAGCAAAACCAAAGAAACTTGGCAAAGAAAACCTAGAACTAGGAAAAGGAAAAAATATAGTGATAGTTTTATTCTTCGTCGCCGTAAGTAAATACGTAACTAGGAATATGGAAAATTGCATTTTTCTAATTTGCAATAATGCGATGGGCGAACGACGGGAATTGAACCCGCGCATGGTGGATTCACAATCCACTGCCTTGATCCACTTGGCTACATCCGCCCCTTATCCAGCTAAAGGATTTTCTCTTTTTTCCATTCATCATTATTCTATTTATTCTGACCTACATACCTCGATCGAGATAGTGGACATAGGATCCCACTCTTTAAAATGAAAAAAAGGAGTAATCAGCTGTGACACGAAACTCCTCCTTTCGTAACTACTTTTCGGTAGAAATACGGACTTCTTCCTATCAAACTGCTTTTGCCCAAAAAGTATCAGGCATACCTTTCTCCTTAAGCATTGACTTCGCCATCCCGACTATGGTCCGGTTTTTTTCTTTCAGCGCACCATTCATTGAGGTAAGTAAATATTAGTAGGCAGCCCGTTGCAAGGAAGGAAAGAGCAAGAGCTAGGGCAAAGTGCTCGAGTTACGGTTGTGGACTCTGAATTGTAAGCCGAAGAAGCATTCCTGTGACCTGGCCCCTTCAAATATTGGAAAATAAACTCTATGTATCTGCCGCCCATATTGATATTGATTTTGCGGGCTTTGTTCTAGCAGGTATTGGTACGGGTCATGCTGTTGAGTTGGAAGCAGTTGGTTAAGGTAAGTATATATTGGCACTTCTGGTTTCATGGAATTTCCAGCATAGGGCAAAAGTCTTGGTTGGGAAAATACTCAATCGAGGTTCCTCGGTTGAGTCTATATTTAGGTCTTTGAGACAGGCTTAAAATCTAAATCCAAACAGGTTGGAGCTGCTTTTGCTTACTCCTTTCCTTGGTACTGCCCAGCAGGAAAGAAAAAGACTCTATCTCGAACCGTTGCCAGCAGCTTATAATTCTACAGTGGAAAAGTATGATTCGTTCATCCGGAAGAAAGGATATAGAGCCGGCGGCCGGTATTTTATTTAATGAAGAAAATGCTGACACCCGTGCTCTCTGGACCTCACGAAGTTCTTGTTCATACTAAGCCCACTTATTCTTATCTCCCAGTCTGTGGCTCCCTTTGCCCACAATCACAAGCCCAATAGGCATAAAGAAAACAGTTCCACCCTGTGCCAAAGCAGGCATCTTTCTTGGCTATCCTTCCTTTTGGCCAAATCAAGGGTCTCGCATATATGATTCTTCTTTGAAACCCTTTTATTTTTCACTTCCAGGAGTATCAGCGCAGCTTTGATAGGACAAGGTTTGAAGAGCTCTTACGCGGAAAGTCTTTCGCTCTCTCTTATTCAGCAAACTGACCTCAGTTATTGAAAATGAAAAAAGAGAATAAAGAATCGAATCATAGAGTTCTGATTTCTACCGAAAGGGAGAGGAAAACAAATCAAGATCGACTGACTTACTGGAAAGAAGCGAAACTTGACTGCTTGGACAGAGTGGGATAGATCTATTGTCAGAGGTAGAGACGGATAGGTAGCTAGACTTCCAAGTTGAGGCACGAAGTCGCGAAGACAGTTCAGTTATATTTTGCAGATGCTGGAGTGAGAAAGAACAGAACTATAGACTTTTAAGGATAAGTCGGAAGAAGATCAACCGCCCTTCCTATGCTCTTTATAAAGTTGTTTTAGGGCCTTAAGAAAGGTAGACCGTAGTGGCTAGAAACCGTCTATCTTTGTTTTGGATTTTTTCAGGTTCAGGCAAGAAAGCAAAGAAGAAGGGAGGATTCTCTATTACCAACTCCCCTCATTGTCCTGTCCTCATTGGTCATTCATCTTTCCCGATCTAGTGCCATCGTTCTTCAAGGTGCTGGAGGGAAGCATACCTACTACCCCTCCCCTGAGCTTAGTTCAGAGTTGCCTCAGCGGGCTCGAGTAATAACTGGGAAAATCAAGGCAGTCTTGAATTAATTAGAAGAGCTTTCTCATCAAAGATAAAATCAACTATATATGATATGCAAATTTTAGATGAACTAGAATGGCTACCGCTTCACTTAAAATATGCAGCCCACACGTAGTCAAGACAAGTAACGTAAAAGAAAGAATGGGAAAAAGAAATTGCAATTGGCTCGTATAGACCTACCTTGTTTTGAACGGTAACCTCTTAAAGCTCGGGAGACAGATTTCTTTTTCTTGGTGATAGTTTGAAGGCTTTCTCGGCCTATCCAAAGCTTGAAATATCTTTACTTATTGCCGGAGAGATAGGGGCTGAAACAAGGCTTGAAAAGGAGCTTACTTTTACTGCTAATGCTACTTCCACTATCTCGTAAGGGGGATACGACTCTACTCCCTTGGTATTTGGACTTCTAGTGGTAGGGAGACACATAATTAGACTTGGTAATTATACTGGGTGAGGAATTTATACAACTACTGCTACAAGGGCAATAAGAAGCACTCCTACTAGACATGTCAACAGGAAACCCACTTCTACTTCAACCGAGATTCCCCCACTTTATACTTTTGAACATAAGAAAATCAGAAAGAAGTGCTTAAGACTTCGAGGGAGAAGGACACTTCTGGCCTGAAAGAGAAATAAGTTCGACTGGACGACATGGAACTCAAACTCGTTCGCTCAATCAAATAAAAAGGAACTCGCAGGGGAAATTTCGGCTGGCCAATCTGGGGCATTCTCGGCTGGGTCCAGGATTTGTTCCTCTGGAGTCGGGCTGGAAGTTGATTGGGAGGGGGAGCACCTGAAAATAAAAAAAAGATCATTCCAATGGAACGAAGATATACTTTATCAAGGAAGTCCTTACTTGAATCTTAATGATCCAGATATGGATCAAGATAAAGGCATTCTACGACTACGAAATCCAAATGGAAGCAAGCCCTCCCTAGCTTGGTAGAATCTGTTTCCAGCTGAGGAATTGGAATTAGCACATCGAAAGAGTGAGGCCAAATTGGAGTTTCTTAAGGCTGCTTTCAAGTAGTCAAAGTAAAGAGCTAGGCCTTCATGCATCCATCAAAGGGATGCTCGCTTGTCAAGCTATGTGCTTTCTTTCCTTCGTACCAGCACATGATGTTTTAAATTCCTTTCCATATTTCGCTTGAGTGGCCTTTTCAGTTTCTTTGATTCCTTTCTCATTTTCTGTTGGTGCCGAGACCGAAAGAAAATTAAATAAAGAGAATTTCTCGCTAACCATTTGAATAACCAAAGCTGTGTAGTACTGACATGGGCCTATTTTAGGTGATTTCTTGTGGCAGGGTATAAGTGGGCCTGGCCCAAGGTGACTAATTAAAGTGCAGCTGCAGTGCCAAAGAAAGACTGGAATCTGGCCTTGGCAGCATATTAACTTCTAAGTACGCTTGTAAGGTCAGGTACCATATGGACTAGTTAAAACTGGATTTATTTTAAAACCTTCTCCCATGGGAGAAGTCACGCAATATTGAAAGGGAAGAAAAAGAAAGAGGATTATTGAAAGGAAGAAAATTAGGTCTTTATCCTTAAAGAGGAAGGGCGAGGGTCCGACTACATATAAGAGAAGTACTTCTCATTTTTTTGAGGAGCACCAGGAGCGAGCGGCAACTGCGTCAACTCGAATGGTCTTCCCCTACTAAACATTTTAGAGCGAAATCTGCGAGAAAGGCCTTCCCTTGCACCTTAGGTTATTATACCAACCAATGAGTGATGAGAGTACTGACTGCTACCGGCATCATCAATCGGGTATTCACTCGCGGTAATATTGAGTTTCTTATTCCTCCCTTGTGGTACCAGGAACACGATTCTCGGAACTAGCTAATGTTCGTTCAGGAAGAAGTGGCATAGGAAAAAGAGGAAGGAAGAGTAGCTCTTGCTTGGCCTTGAATCTGCTCTTACCTTTGTCCAGTTTCCGTACGATTGATTCCTGGAATTATTCCAATGAGTGGTCCACAAAAGTCTTGATGCAACATCATTTCAGGCAGACTTTTTCTCATCTCTTCGCAGCACCCCGGGAACTAATCCTTTTCACATAGTAGGTTTTAGTGGTGAAGCAAGCTTGTGTAAGTGAGATAGGACTCTCTATTATGGCGAATAGGAAAAATCATCGTTCGAAAGCTTTCAAAGCAAGTATTCTCTGTTCCGAAAGATTTCATCCTGAATCCGTGTACTAAATAAATATGAGTTGACGCTTTAGCAGTTGCTTGTGTTGAAGAAGCTTTCCACAAAGTAGCTCCGTTTGTAGGACAACCTTGATTCCATTCTCTATTTCTCAACATATTAAAGATATAGACCGAGAGTAGCATTTCTCGCCTACTTACTTTCCTCTTTAAGGCGGGTTTCTCCAGCACGGCCAAATTCGCTCCCTCACGCAGTGCCAAAGCTTCCCCACGTCTTGAGTTTTCAAATTGGAATTGACTTCAAACCAGCAGGCTCCAACTATGTAGCTCCCTTCCTCATCCCAATCTTGCTTGTTCGTGATAGCCGTATGTATTACAGTCGAAGTCCTGAAAGTCCATCCTAATTCCATGAATGTTACAACCTGTTGTTCTTAGAAAGCCAGCCCGTGTCTGTACAAGTTTTGACACAACTCACTCTACTTTCGAGTCATACCCATGTTTCGCCCTCATGTACTGATTACGAAGCAAGACAATGTCGGGGCTCCACTGGTTCTAGCCCATCTCAAGAGACAAAGTACGCGGTAGGAGCTTTGCTTTCCTAAGATCTACCATTTTCTCCAAACTCGATACTGACCCAAAGCGGTGCTTGACACAGCTGCTCTATGTTTGGATGCCTAGCCACCTGATACATGAGAAAGGTTTCTCCTGGTCCACAGATAGAGATAGCATCCGCGAGTTTGCAGGGGCACATGTTCAAAGTTTTGACAGGAAGACTTGGGCTGGGGCAATTCAGAAGCTGGGAACTTCGCTCACCTATTGTAAATGAATATGGATGCCTACTGGATCCTATCAACTCAGATGTTACGACTACCCCTGGGTCATGTTTTGGTTCAAGTTTTGAGAGTGGAATTTCCGATCTTGCAAAGTCAAGCCCCCCTATTCAGTCCATTTCTTTCTCGTCTTGCCTTACATTGAAGTGGTACTAAGCCCATTTCTTTCTTGGAAAGTTCATAAGGGATACTCCTGGTATGAGTGTAGTGAGAGGCAGTTTCTAATCCTTGTAATCGGTATGGCCTAAGTGCGAGTTCAGAAGCCTATTCAAGGAGTTAATGGAGTTGAACTGGACTAATTCATTCTCGTAATCAGAAGACCCGAATTGCGCGGATGCTCGCTAGATAAAGTGCTAGATAGAATGTAGGATCCATTCTCGCCCTAATTACCTGAGAGCCTAAGCTCTATCAAAGGATTGTAGTATAGTCTGACTATCTGTCCCATCGGTTCCATTGGATACCCAAATTCCCAAGAGAAGATCTTTAATATCCGATGAGAGGGAAGCGGAGCTTTCCAAGGGTGGATTGCCAGTGTACTGCAATCATCATCTGTAACCTTTACCGTAGAAGCGGGTCGTTCGAGTTGCTGGCGCCCTCGCAACTAGTCCCGTCCCAAGTATAATCGGAAAGCGTAGATGGCTTCGCGCCTTGTTTGAAGGAATAGGTATTACCCTCTCCCTCCGCTTAGTTTTCATTAGCCCTAAACAAGTGATTTTTTCTTTGAGACAGGTCGCTAATCAACTACATACATATCCAAGTATGTAAGCTCAATAACAAAGAAAAGGGGACTAGCACTTGATTTCGTTGCCCAAGCGAATCCCATTCAATCGTTTACTTATGGAATGAGTCCGTTGGAAAGTTCAATCAATTTTTGCGTATAAATTTAGCTTTTTATGAAGGATCTGTGCCTACTCTACTTTCCTATCTAGGACTTCGATATACAAAATATATACTACTGTGAAGCATAGATTGCTGTCAACAGAGAATTTTCTTAGTATTTAGGTATTTAGATTCAAAATATCAAAGGGGCCTATTAAGAACTTTCCAAATTGTAAAATAAGGATTAGGGATTGGTTTGGGTTGCGCTATATCTATCAAAGAGTATACAATAATGATGGATTTGGTGAATCAAATCCACGGTTTAATAACGAACCGTCTTAACTTACCATAACAATAACTCACCATAACAACAACTCAATTTCTATCGAATTCCTATAGTGGAATTCCTATAGGATAGAGCGTACACAAGGTGCACGCATTATATATGAATCAAACATATTCATTAACTTAAGCCTACTCTTTTTTTTATTTAATGAGTTGATATTAATATTAATTGAATATCTTTTTTTTTTTTAGATTTTTGCAAAGGTTTCATTTCCGCCTAATCCATATCGAGTAGACCTTGTCGTTGTGAGAATTCTTAATTCATGAGTTGTAGGGAGGGACTTATGTCACCACAAACAGAAACTAAAGCAAGTGTTGGATTTAAAGCTGGTGTTAAGGATTATAAATTGACTTACTACACCCCGGAGTACGAAACCAAGGATACTGATATCTTGGCAGCATTCCGAGTAACTCCTCAGCCCGGGGTTCCACCTGAAGAAGCAGGGGCTGCAGTAGCTGCGGAATCTTCTACTGGTACATGGACAACTGTTTGGACTGATGGACTTACCAGTCTTGATCGTTACAAAGGACGATGCTATCACATCGAACCCGTTCCTGGGGAGGCAGATCAATATATCTGTTATGTAGCTTATCCATTAGACCTATTTGAAGAGGGTTCTGTTACTAATATGTTTACTTCCATCGTGGGTAACGTATTTGGTTTCAAAGCCTTACGCGCTCTACGTTTGGAGGATCTACGAATTCCCCCTACTTATTCAAAAACTTTCCAAGGTCCGCCTCACGGTATCCAAGTTGAAAGGGATAAGTTGAACAAGTATGGTCGTCCTTTATTGGGATGTACTATTAAACCAAAATTGGGATTATCCGCAAAAAATTACGGTAGAGCGTGTTATGAGTGTCTACGTGGTGGACTTGATTTTACCAAAGATGATGAAAACGTAAACTCACAACCATTTATGCGCTGGAGAGACCGTTTTGTCTTTTGTGCCGAAGCAATTTATAAAGCACAAGCCGAAACTGGTGAAATCAAGGGGCATTACTTGAATGCGACTGCGGGTACATGCGAAGAAATGATTAAGAGAGCCGTATTTGCAAGGGAATTAGGGGTTCCTATTGTAATGCATGACTACTTAACTGGAGGATTCACCGCAAATACTAGTTTGTCTCATTATTGCCGCGACAACGGCCTACTTCTTCACATTCACCGAGCAATGCATGCAGTTATTGATAGACAGAAAAATCATGGTATACATTTCCGTGTATTAGCTAAAGCATTGCGTATGTCGGGGGGAGATCATGTCCACTCCGGTACAGTAGTAGGTAAGTTAGAAGGGGAACGCGAAATGACTTTAGGTTTTGTTGATTTATTGCGTGATGATTTTATTGAAAAAGATCGTTCTCGCGGTGTCTTTTTCACTCAGGACTGGGTATCCATGCCAGGTGTTATACCGGTGGCTTCAGGGGGTATTCATGTTTGGCATATGCCAGCTCTGACCGAAATCTTTGGAGACGATTCCGTATTACAATTTGGTGGAGGAACTTTAGGACATCCTTGGGGAAATGCACCTGGTGCAGCAGCTAATCGTGTGGCTTTAGAAGCCTGTGTACAAGCTCGTAACGAAGGGCGCGATCTTGCTCGTGAAGGTAATGAAATTATCAAAGCAGCTTGCAAATGGAGTCCTGAATCCGATATTGCTTGATTGTCTGTTGATGCCCAGCCGAAGAAGTGACTTGCTTAACGCAGCAATTTATGTTTTCTTGTGTGAATGCTCTCCACCTCCGCTTGACACTCTCGTAGTAGATCATAAGAGAAGTATTCTTTAAAGAAATTCGTATAGAAAGATGGACTAGCTCGAGACCTTGGCTTCAAACAATCGATTGAATCTGGATTCCTTTGCTTATCCTTCCTGGCTATAGTCTCTCTTGTGCCTTCGGCAGTTCAGTTAAAGATTTCTGTATCAGCATTTCCCCATTTGCTCAAAGAACGCATAAAACCTGTTCCCTCACCGTATCAAAAGATCAAGCAGAAGAGTCCTCTTCCTCAAGAAGAGTTTTTCATTTCACTCTTCCGCAGCAATGCCCGGGCAATAAAACAATATGAGCAAATCCGCAAAACAATATCATAGCAAACGGTATGTGCTGGTTGGATAGAGCAATCAGTAGTTGACGTTCGAACCAATCTTCTCTCTAGTAGACTTTAGATTCCGTCGTCCGTTTGTTTTGTTTTGAATTGACATAGAGAAATCTTCCCACTACGTAATTAAGGAATAGGTGGCGAAGGACTTCTTTCTAAGCCTCACATAATTTGAATTACTCTAACTAACCAGCACCTTTGTAATGCTGTCTTTATACAATAACATAAAAATCACCATTTCCTTGATCGAATTTCTTCAATGTTTAAAAGACCAGTACGATTTTCGCTATTCTCGAATTATGCATCCAACGCACGGAATTAGAACGTCGTATTAAAAAGGGTGCTTATGCGATGCAAGAAATGGAAAACTTGGTTAATTTAACATTTCCGTTTCGCCGAGATTGCACAGGTTTTTTTTCTGACGACGACATTCCCCGTTTTCCCCATGCTCCCAGGAGATCCGACCTGGCAGGAACATTATCTTGTTCCCCTATCAATAGAGGATCGCCTCGTGATTGATGCACTATCCTCCGTTTTACTTAAGAATGCCGGGCAGTTTATCCATCCGAAGGTGTTTTTTGATGGAAAAACTTTTATGTCTGGCTACACCAGGGTACGGAAAGAAAAAAATTCCTGGGAGAATGTCCATTCAGTAGCGGTATTTGATATTCAGGAGGTGCTCTCTCAAGTAAATGTAAATCTGCTTTTGGAGACAGTAGAAAAGAGTATAAATGCAGACCCTCTCGTGTGGAAATGTTTTTCTACCTATTTTTGTGTTGCTCAACAGCTACAGCGGAGTATGGCCGAGAGCATTAAAGATGAGTACGACACTCCTTATTGTGGCTTGCCTCTCATGGGATCCCTGCCTCTCGTATTTATAAGTATCTTTTCCAATCTGGATCTCCATGCACAAAGATTTATAGGAGACTGGCCCTACGCCCGTCTCAATTTCGAATTTATTTTTCCAGTCTTTGGCGAAAATTCCATCGACGAGGAACCGTATCTCCAACTCTATGATTTTTTTATGTGCCATCGCCTTTCAGTAAGATGGGTTTGGCTTTATAACAATAGTGGGTTGGTTCACCCACTACGCACAGGTTTCCTTCATTTAACTATGGGGCGAGTGTTGTTTTCGCAATTTTGATAGCAGGCCGCTATCACCTTCTTGAGTACTCCTAGAGCTAATCTCTCATTGTTTTCGTGCATTAAGCTCAGGAATACGTTTATTTGCTAGTGGTCAGGTTCGGTTTGTTCTTCTCGATCCATTTCATCGAGTGTGGGTGTCCTACGCGACTTCCGTTCATGTTTACGTTCTCAAAAGAAGGCTTTCCTTGGAAAAACCAAGGACAACCCCTATCTCAGTCTCCTTTCTCTTTTCGGGAGCGGAGCTTCAAAAGATGGACAGTAACGATCGCGTAATATCAATTTATCGGCCTCGTCATCGAAAGCGGCTTCCAATTGCTCGGAAATTCTCAGCTATATGGGGGACTTTGATGGTGAGCAAAAAGAATTGATCAAGAAATTGGTAAACTTTCGCATGATCGATGGTAAAAGAACGAGAGTTCGTGCTATTGTTTATAAAACTTTTCACCGCCTAGCTCGAACTGAACGCGATGTAATCAAACTTATGGTTGACGCCGTAGATAATATAAAGCCAATATGCGAAGTGGTCAAAGTAGGAGTCGCAGGTACTATTTATGATGTTCCTGGGATTGTAGCCAGGGATCGTCAACAAACCTTAGCTATTCGTTGGATCCTTGGAGCAGCTTTCAAACGACGTATAAGCTACAGGATAAGCTTAGAGAAATGTTCATTTGCGGAGATACTGGATGCTTACCGAAAGAGGGGAATTTCACGTAAGAGAAGGGAGAATCTTCATGGACTGGCTTCCACCAATCGGAGTTTCGCGCATTTCAGATGGTGGTAAAGTGATACCACATAAGGAGCTCTTCCTCATTCAGTCATACTCAACAAAAGTCAGAAATTATTTTTTTCATCTTCATATAGAAAGAAAATCGGCCTTCCTCATACTCCCCCCTTCATTCATGGAGTTGGAGGAATCCACAAGAGGCCTGCCCGTTCATAATTGCATAAAAGAACCATTCTTTTTATGAAAACTCTTGTTCCAAACAAGCAACGGATTGAGCAACTAGCGCGAAAGCCGTTGCGCTAACGCGCATACGTTTTCCTTGCTGGGTATCGGTATCCAAGAGAAAACCACTGTTTGGAAAGATAGCAGCCAGTTCAACTAAAAGAGCTCATTATCTCCATCCCACTTCGAACTCAAAGTGTTAAGCGCAGTGGAATTTGCATTTCACCAGAAAGGGATGCGGATAAAGAGAGTAAAGTGACTTCGGGACTTGGCTAGACTGCATTCATTTCACAGGCTAAAAGGTAGGGGTGAACACCAGATAAAGATAGATACAATCCGAACCTTTTCTTGAGAGATGCTTTTCAAACGACCTGTTACGCCTATGCGAAGTAAGCCTACACTGGAGTAGGAGTAGCAGGCAATCCAAAAATCTTAATGGGAGTTTTAGGTTTATTTGGATAGATTAGCCTTTGGGGTTGTTACAGAATCGGTTCTTCAAGAAGGAGCTCTTAGTACGGTGGATGCATCGAATGCAAGCTGTAAGGAAGAATAATTCTCTTAGCAGACAAGAATGAAATTCAATTAGTCCCACACTTCCCGCAGGAATCGAAGAGTACGCAAGCACATTCATTTAATGGGAAAGCTTTCCTTGGCTAGGCCCCTATGAAGAAAGATGCCAATTCCCAAAAGCAGTAACAATAGCAATAGCTGTAGGAGTAGCATTAGGAATTAAGACCGTCAGGCCTCATTCATCAAAGTTGCAGTCCTTAGGGCTGAAAAAAGAGCCCTGATTCCCCGCAACAAGCTTGGAAAGGAAGAAGACATGAAGGAGGAGTTCCGCTTAGCCTTTGCTCCTCTTTGATAGAAGTTGCTCTTTTGTTTGCCAGAATGGCTTGTTAGCAAGAAAATGCCTTCTTAGGAAGTGAAGAAGAATACGCCTGCTTTAGAATGCCCTCTTGTTGTTCTCGAAAGATGGAGGGGGGGCAGATTTCACTAAGGAAAGGAACTGAACTAATGGACGAGGAGGAAGAGAATATAGAAAAATTGCCGACATTCAAGCATACTATAGATGTTCCAGAACTGCTAAAGGGAAGTTCTAGTAGAAAGGACAACTAAGCGAAAGGCCTTCTTAGAAAGGCGGAGTGACAGGTAATGCCCTATTTCCTAACAGTGAAATCTAAGATCAGACAAGAAAGAAGCTAAAGGCTAGGCAAAGAAGACGAGGGAAAAATCGTAGGTGAAAACGTTGGGTTACCAACTCGGGTGGGTTCTCACACCAAGGTTCCTTTGTTTCGGGCAAGAATGAATGGGACTGATCGACTCGAGTTACCGAGCGACCTCCACTCTTCGACTCGAGCTTTCGCTTCAGCTTTTCTCTTTTTTTGATTTATTAAGCTTTTTAGGGAAAGAAGAGGTCTGAAATACAACTATGTCTACGAGTGCCGCGAATGAACCTTCGGTTCTTCCCAAGAACAAGGAGACACGAACTAAATAACTCGTATCAGGCTACGGGAATAGTGAACGGGAAGAAGGAACTAGTGAGGCCTTTCGTTGGTCAAACAATATGCCCTCCTCACTTGAGGAGAGTGAAGGTCATGACTTATTGAAGCAGAACGTCAAT
>JAJQMO010000012.1:895459-902959 GCA_022530915.1 Paspalum notatum
AACCATTAGGTAGGCCCCGCCCCGGGCAATGCAAAGAAATAAAAGTCACCCCCATTAGTTATAGCTTCTTACTACCCTGCTGCTTCCGAGTTCGATGAATATTCTGGATTTCTAGCAGCTAGCATCTCCGGACTACCCGATCCATCAGTAGAACCAGAGGTCGTAGGTTTCAGTTTACGTTTTGTGTGTCTGTAAAAAGGAAACTTTCGAGTAGAGTGCTCATCTATGGACTGGCACCCATATCCGAATTCTTTGCTTTCAGGGCAGGGTGGATAACTTTAGCTTTGGGTTGGTTGGTTTGCTGGTGAGTTATGTCAGCTGGTCTAACTTCTTGTTTCTAGCTAGTTTTCGTTGGGTTGAGGGTTTTAGATGTCTCTGCTCTAAGGGATGGGAAGGTTCTCCTCAAGTCAAGGGAATTCTCTATAGCAGGGAAAGCAGTCCAGTTCAACCCTCGGCCTCGATCGAATGTTAAGTAAGTAGGGATGTCTTCCTCCGGCACTGGCACTGCTAGCTAGTGGAATAGGATGGAATGAGCAGAGTGGCGCGAGGATATATAGCTCGGATAGGGTTCCCGTTGCAGTGGTCTCTTATGGTGTTCGTCTAGTTTAGTGATTAATAGAAGACCTTCTCTTGCCTTTATCCTTTTAAGCAGGCTGGAACGGTTCCTATCTCTCTTCCTCTCTCTATTTCATTCCTGGCTTCTAAGCTTTCCACTATCTGGGCTGGATATCTTCCGTTCTGCCAATCATTATGGAATCCGAGGGAAGGGCTGTTAGCTTAAAGAGTGTCATTGTTGGTGTCAGCATGGAAGGTTCGTACTGTAAGGGTAGATACGGTTCTAGGTGGAAGAATCATACATATTAGCCTCAAGGCAGCGTCTTCAAATGCGCCGGAGTTATGATCGTCAAGATCACTACTACCTATAATCGAGCAAAAAGGATGGTTGTTCCGGACTAGGATGTAGGGTGTTAGTTAACTGAGGAATCCAGTTGTGAAAAGGAAACTTGTGGTTAGAGATCTGGCCACTGCATTATTCACGGAACGAGCCTTTACCCATTAGAGTGGATAGCACCCTCTTTCTTTTGAAACGAACAAACAGCTAATGGCTACCTCAAGGCCTCTTCGAAACCCTTACAACTAACTGCCTTCTCTTTTACAAGAAAGATTGTGGGAAAACCTTGGCGAGTACTCGTAAAGCGATAGATACTAGAAATGGATAATATGCCCATCTCAACTCATCTCAAATATATGGGCTATGCTCCGGACTTTGCTTCTCTTGTACGAAGGCAATAACTAGTCATCTGACCCTTCTTACCTATTCGCATCACAAAGAGAGGGGCTAGGTAGGGCTGTTATATGGAAAGTTGCGAACACTTACAAGAAACCAACTCAACTAAAAACACGCTTATTTCAAGCGGAAGCCAGCTTCTTAGAAGCAGCTAGAGCTGGTTGTTAGTTAGGAACTGGGCATCTCAGATTCACTGCTTATGTGACCGGAGTTCGATATTGCCCAGTGCCGAATTAGTTTGTTTGATCCGCATGACTGCCTTTTGTGAAGAGTAAGTGCCCGCCGCCCAGAGCGAAATCCGCTATCTCAGAAGCAGAATCAGTTGTAGGCCAACGAAGCGCGCCAGTACGTGCCTTCACTGCTCTTGTGCGAAATCCGGAGAAATTCTCTATAGAAAAAGGGATTCTATCTCGCGGAAATGAGACACCTCTAGTTCAGCTAGAACAGTATTCTCATAAGCCTTCCCTGGGCTCAATTACCTTCTTTGAAGGGCCGGCTGCCCAAACCTGCCGCAACCTGATACCCCCTTAAAAGATCAGCGCCACCACATTAAGGACTGGACTCTGGAAATTGCAAATAGTGGTTCTAGTTGCTAGGAAACCAGATGTTCGAGCTGGTAGTTATGGGTTTAGTTGCCCTGGCCTAATGCATGCTTGGAGTTTTGCTCCTGCTTACTCACTGGAGGATGAGCTCATTTCGGGCAGGCGTGCAGCGAGAAAGGCTCTACTTATAAGTGGGTTCGTCCCTACCTCATTTCTTGATCAAAAAAAGATAAAAAAAAGTGAGAACCCTCGAAATTCAAAGTGAAGGATAGCGGTTGGCAGATCTAATCGAAACCAATCTCGTCAACCCTCAATAACGAAAAACAATCGGCTCATGTTGATTTCATGCTTGCCATCTACTTCCCCCGTTGCAGAACTCCTTAATCGTACACAGCTTTCGGCCTCTTCCAAAAGAACAGTAGCCCCTGGGTGCAGATTCAAGAAAGAATGAAAGCAAGATGGGATCCTATAGTTCACTCTTGTGCCATTAAAGAAAGATAGCTCATGTTCACACTTTATATACAACTTTTCAGAGTTCTTCCGGGTAAAGCAACTCGATACCATGGTTATCTACGTGAATTTCAAAAGATAGCCCCATCTACATGATACCACGCCCCCTTCCCATGAATGAATCTGCACATGCGAGGGAATAAGGAAGGAATCCCACACCTTAACTTCTCTTTGCATTGATCAAAAGATGCTTGGGATTTCTCAAAACCAACCCTTGTCTTTATTCTTATTGATTCCGGATAAGGAAATGCACTTAGTCAACCGAGCAAGAAACATGGAATTCTCTTTACTATACTTTGCTGCACTTCCTACCGATTCAAAAGCTACGACAAATGGGAGCCCGTCTCCTAATGAACAGATGCACCCCTTTTCTATCCGTGACTGCAGGGGAATCTACGAGAAAAACCTTTCTTGAGGTAGGCGACACATGGGAAAATGCGCCGCTCTACTTCGTCCTCTTCTTAAAAAAAGCTAGGATGCCGCCCATCGAATTATGTCTGTGCTGTGATCGAATTATTAAGGGTCTTCCTTGGGCACCTATATACCCCCGAATGGACAGGTAGCCAACCTGGCGGGAGTCGCGGCAGAAGTGCCTGCTTGGTACGGCTAAACACTTCTCTTTTCTGATTTTTTATCCACAATTCCTGGCTCCCTTTCTTAATTGGTAGACTTGGGCCATTGTGCAATTACATCCTTTGTGCGACCAGGCCCCACGGGAATCGCCTTGAAGATGTCCACCCCTTTCTTAGAAAAATGGAAAGAAAGGTGCTCAGCGACGGACTGCCCCTTCTACCTTTACTTTTTTGCCACTCTGTCTCTTTGAGCATCCGTTTCCCATATTATCGATTCATAAAGGTCCATGAAAGGAGCAACGCTTTCCCTTGCTTCGCACCTCGTCATAGCCCCGAAAAGCTCACCCGGAGTTCTAGTTAGAGGAATGGGGTATGATTCACTACTTGCCTACTGCTACCTGGGTCGTGAGATCGAAGAAGGTATACTATTAGACAAGGTTCATTCCTGCTTTGCTGCTCTTTTCTTTTGATTCTTTCTGTTTCTGTTTACTTGAGCTAATTCTTTACTTGCTTTCGAGCTAACTTGGCTTGGTTAAGGGAATGGAATCACAGCAAGAGACAGGGCTAATGGTTGGTTCTGTCTACTATATTTAGTATGATTTTTGATATCTTCGACCTTAAGAGGCGGTTTACGAAGAGAGAGAGCTCGTGGAAGACTTGATAAATTTAAATATCTGTCCATTTTTGTTTCCATTTCTTCCTAACAGGAAACAAAAATTTCACTGTGCGTAACACATCTAATGGAAGTGGAATGAAGATATGCGCTTTACTCTTCATTTGTAGCTGGATTACCCTTGGGTTGGGCTAACTTGAATCTGTTTTGTTTAGTTTTTCACTAGCAATTGCCTTGATTACTTATCAAATGAAATTCACATTCTTAAATCACTTTCTCTCCCGTACTGATCCTCCTTGCCTTTCCTTCCTTGTCCAGTAAGGTATGAAGCACTAGCTCAACCACAGCTACAGCTTCTTCTTGAGCTGCTCTTATTCCACCTGTAGCACCGCTTACGAGAGCAAGCAAGGGTGAATACTTGTGTAACAACGATTTCTTTCTCACTCACGACTTTTTCTAGTAAATAGATTCCTCTTATGGCGACTAATCCAATCCATAATGATGTACCGGAAAATACAACGTTTTTATTATTTGACCAACCATCAGGAGAAGCAAATACAAGGGGTACACTAATTACTAAGACTGAGGAAGTCGCAATTAATGGCAAAAACAGCTAATTGGAAAGCAATAGTCATATTTATAATCCTCCAAACTACCTTCAAATAAGTTGACTACATATTTCTATTTGATCCCTCACTTAATCAAAATTGTACGAAAATACAAGAAGTAGGAGGGGTTTAATCATGAATCCATTGATTCTGCTTTAAAAACTTTTCCTTACCGCTTTTATTTGGATATGGAGTTGAGGGGAGGAAATAGGGAATGAATTAAAGAAGGGAACACGAGCCGGCACGCAGGAACCTTCATCAAGCTGCTTAGCTTAGTTAAGGGTAACGAGCAATGGAATTCGATGCCTCACGGGATCTTGACTAACCGCGACAAGAACATAATCAGCTATTTCACCTTGCGAGCGAGGAAGACAATGTTTGAGCTCCCTGCCCGATTGATTTATCAGGGAAATGAGTAGTACATAGCCTTCTCCGATGCCGGAATTTAAGCTATTGTCAACGAGAGGTTAAAGAATATTCCCGCAGGTCGGGATAAGAAAAGATCAGAAAACGGTTCGGTTGTGAATCTGGGTCAAGAAATGGGGGTTACGCGCCAGCTGGGGTTTTGGTTGCGGATGCGATTTCTTATGCCACTGTTGGTGTTGGGTTAGAATACGCTGTTTGTTGTTCGAGAAGAAGCTGCTATTTCATCTGGTTCATGACACATTGACACTTTTTGGGCTTCCACCGATCTGCTCGTGCGTCTCTATCACCCGTATCCCTTAGCTCGGGCTAGGGGAGGATGAACGAGTCGAACCACCGGAAATCGAATTCAAACCTTGTCCTATAGGACTGTATTGCTTGCCAGTTAGGCGAGTTGTTTCGCGTCTTGTGGTGAGGGCTTGAGGAAGTAAGCTTAAGCTAGTCCCTCTCGCAAGGTTGATCTGTTTACTTAGTAGTAGTAATGTGGTACGGTTTTTCAGGTAGGGGCTGGGCTCCGCAAGTGAAGATAAGGTTTTGAGCTAACTTCCATAATAGGGAACGAGTGAACTTGTTTCAGTCTCATGCGGCGAAGATAACCATTTAGTAACCTATAGGGAAAAACCGATGTTTTAAGGTGAGGTTCGAAGAATTGAGTAGTGGAGGAAAAGAGGGCTGCAAAGCAGACGATATCCTATCCGTACGGTTCAGAGAGGAGAGCAAGACCTTAATTCAAAAGAGCAGGCCTTCGAAGCCGCGAGTAGAATACTTGGAATCAATCCCTTGAAACCGAACGAACCGGCTAACAATTGCCGTAAAGCGTCTCTTCCTAAAACCTATCAGAGAATGCTCTGCCCTCTCTTTTTCCTATGATTATGGAACTCAAGTCTGAAATAGTTTTTATCAATGTTTTTCATACCGGCTACTAGCAGGCTTGGCTTGCCCATCTCCTCGTAATTGAACTCGCATTCAGCTGGTCTTGTTCTTGCGGTTGGCCTTTTGAACATGAATGGTGGGAGCTCCAACATTCGAAGGCGGCGAGTTGAAAGAGTGGCAGTGTATTGGCTACGCACATTAGTTGTTCGGGCGAGTAATGCCAGGGGTAAGACAAGCTATGCGAGTTGGCTATTCATTTCGGTTTTGAGCAGACAGGTATCGGGTAGCAAGGCAAGCGGGTCAAATAGTTAGGGCAGCCAGAGAGGCAAGAGCAGGAAGCAAGCAAGCCGGTAAGCCAGAGAGCAGCCCAAGACAAGCAAGGCAAGGAACTCGGTTACGCCTGGAAATCCTCTTGACTTTCCACGAAAAGATCCACTTCAAAAGTTTATGGAGTAGAAGAACCCGCCTCATATCGGTACACCTGAATAACCATATCTGTGAAACCCGGTCCATCCGTATACATAGATATTTAAACTTTATACTCATTTCCTTTCAGTTATCATTTTCCCCTCTAAAATAGCTCAGGTTGCACTAGTTATTCTCCATCTTTCCCCACAATCGGCATGTCAGATAGGACTTGTACACCTTCCCCCACCCTTTTCTTCAATTGCGAAACATTAAAGACTGGGTGTACCAGTGTACCGGCTTTTAAGCTATCTTACTAATCCTTTTTGATCACCTCCTGAATCTTACTTACTTCTGAACTAGTGTGCAACTCGTGGATGAAAGGAACCGGATACCGGTCCACACATAATAAATCATTTGAGCTAATTCCTGAAAAGTTCGATTTTCCTCTTTGCTGATCATTGAAAATCGATCTCTCAATTCCACCACTTGCCCGAAATCCTGAAATGTAACTCGACTAACCCAACTGCTCTTTGAAAAAAGAACCACTTATTGAGTTGGTAATTGACGAGCATTTACTCTCTTTTTTAATCCTTTTTGAAGAGTCCCTTCTGACGTGGCTTTTTGATGAGAAGAAAGTGATCAAATTCGAAAACGTTTGCCCGAGAAGTACGAGTATATTGTCGCTGCAATTGAAGAGTCGAAAGATCTGTCGACACTCTCAATTCAACAATTGATGATTTCATGTTCGTCGCATGAAGAGAGAAATCTACAGCGCGGGCGCGGTTGAAAGTTCTTTCCCAGTCGAAGTTTAGTTTTAGAACCCTCGATGAGTCAAGGGAATTCTAAGAGAAAGGCGGGCTCTCGTACTTTATATAACTTCCTAACATTCGTATTTTCGTTCGTTATATAGTGGGGGAAAATAGCCCATTCATCCGTTAGTGATTTCTTGCTTGCATTGGCATTGAACATTCTAGTGTAGTGACTGGGGCTTCCATAGCCGCCAGATACCTCCTGCACGCCTTCTGGGTTGAAGATTCCTACTCCTTACTGTGAGCAGTGGGTGGCATAGCTTTTTCTAGAGGATAGCATTGGCTGTCTTGCCTTCTTGATTGTACTTCCTATTAGTTCACGGGAGAGAAAACCCATCCGGATTTTAGAATATCTAAACTATAAAAGTACGGCCTTAGTCGCGCATTGGTGTGAGCGAGGCGCCAGAAGGTGCTTTCTCGTAGAATCATTTCATTGGGAAAGGAAGTCAGAGCTCCCTCAATTGTGCACTCTTCACCTGGAAAAAGCGGAAACCGTGGATACGTCAAAGAGAAACCTTACTAAATTGAAGTAGGTCCGGTGCTGTTTCTGTAGAAAGATTTGACAGGGTAAGAAAGTTATCCGGTCGGTTGTCCGACAGTGCCGTAGATGAATAAGCATTTCCTTTATTTACTTCTAGAAGAACTCGAAGTGAGACCAGAGAGAGAAGAGTTTTCCCGCAAACCATAGCGACTAGCTAGTCTCAAAACAAAAGAGCTCTTTTACAGTAGCGGGGTTGGGAAAGTCAGGAAAGTAAAGCCCGATGATTCCGTGGGAAGGGACGGATTTTCAATTCCTTTTTCCTTCCCTTTTACGCCACCTCCACCCAATCCTTGAAGATACGAAGCAATCTTAT
>JAJQMO010000012.1:907959-932304 GCA_022530915.1 Paspalum notatum
CGAAATTCGCCTAAGGAAACAAGCTAGTGAAGGTTTGCTCTCGACCTCTTCCTCACCAGCTGAGTTAAGTTACTTGTTTTTTACTCTTTTTATGTAACGACTCGTGCTTCGCTTTCAAGCTCACTACCTTTTTCATTCTTACAACGAATAGGGCTCTCGCTAGGCTAGAAATCGTTAAAGAAAAACATGCCTTCAACAACACCCTTAGAGTCTGGACTTGAAAGAATAACGATGTCATCTTGGGTTGTGATTGGCTCTATAAACATAGCCCATTTGCCCTCAGAAGACCCGATAATTTTTCATTACCTTAGAAGATGATACTCTCCTCTCATTAAAGGATTGCACATCTCAGGACGCGTACACTGAAGTGGCTACTGAACAAATGAACAAGCTTCTCAACAAAGGCATTTCTGGTTTCATTCTGCATCTCGACAGCTTATCTCTGCAGGCACCACACTCTTCCGCCCCTCCGGCTATTTCAGCCTTACTGCAACAATACTCTGAAGTCTTTCAGGAGCCCACTACACTCCCACCTCACCGTGATATTGACCATGCCATTCCATTGCAAGAGGGAGCAACCCCACCCAACATCCGTCCTTATCGTGTGCCTCGCAAGCAGAAAGATGAAATGGAACATCAAATTCAGCAACTACTCAAAAATAAAGTCATCAGACATAGCCAGAGCCCTTATGCCTCTCCAGCCATTTTGGTTAAGAAAAAAGACAGCTCTTGGCGTTTGTGCATCGATTACAGAAAACTCAATTCACAGACCATTAAAAACTAATTCCCCATCCCTGTAATTGAGGATCTACTCGATGAGTTATATGGTGCTAAAGTATTTTCCCTCCGCTCAAGGAAAATCAATGCCGAAGACTGACAACCAACATCGATTGGTATTACAGTGCCTCTGAGTTATCTCGTACTCGCGGTTTGACCTACCCAACCAGCAACTGAAGTGGAAGACTGACTGACTCAGGTGTTGGCTTTTAGCTCACCTGCCAGTCAATATTCTTATTAGACCCGTGTGACAATGGTGTTTCCAACACAAAAAGTATGGTATACTCAAGTAAAGTACTAGCTTCACCGGAAAAACAACTGTAACTCATGTGTGATCGCGGATTCCACGGTAACTGTTGTAGTTCCAGCTCTACATTAGGAGCATAGGGGCTCTATCTACATACAGAGTTTGACCCACGGTACGATGCAGCTGAAAAAGGTAAGCCGGTTAAGTGCTTTAACCATTTTGTCAAAGAGACTGAGCGAGTGAATTGGTTTTCTGTTTTGTCAGCGGATCTTACGAGCTTTCATAGAAAGCATACTATATATTTTACCGCGTACAAGGACAGTGGTGGGTAATCACGACACGGAAAGTATCATCCCTTCTTTTCCATAAGGATGAATTGTTGGTTCAAATCGGATAATCAATCAATAGGAAAAAGGAAGGGATTACTGTACGATGGAATGCTCGCGTCGGAATTCATTCTTATCGTTACGGTAGCCTAAGAGCATTCAAGAGCTCAGTTAGAGCCTCTCAATTGATAGAGGCATGTTCATATGAAGCGCTACGCATATCTTATTTTACCAAAATAGGGTGGCGCTTTTGGGGCTGGTAATTGAAGATCTGGGATCTATCAGTCAAAGTGGACTACTAAAAAAAACTTCTGTTGCAAGGTAATTTGTTTTTTAAGTCTATTTAGCTTCTTCGTAGAAAGAAGAGATTTGCTGCTTTCTTAGTAACAATATTCTTATGCTATCTATAGCTAGAAAAGTGTTCATTCACAGTCAAAGGTAAGAATTACGTAATGTCCAATCCTATATTTCTGCCTTTGGTTAAGGTGATTGGATCTTGCTCTGATTGAGCATTGTCTAGACTTAAGCAAGAGGATGTAACTCAACAGAAATCTCTACCCTTGCTTCAAGGGAATTCAACAAATTGAAATGCGGAAGTAAAATAAGGGGAGGTCCTGTTCAGTGATACACTACTACGAATGGAAAGAGTGATACACTACTATGGATATCCTCGCCATCGGCAAAAACATGATATTTAGAAATTAAATCAATATCGTACGAAACATACGCATGAAATTCAAACCAATACGAACGTACGTCAATACTTCGCTATCGAGATCTTGGCTTTCCGAAAAGCAAGGTATGGTGAAACTATAAAAGAAAAGCTAATCTTTGATCAGGCCTGTTGTTCCGAGAAATCCTTTCCTTCCTTTCTATAGGAAATGACTGATGTTGCTAAGTCACCTTCCGCTGCTCTTGCATCATCCCTTTTCCAATTCTTTATGTATGGCTCGGTGCATCCGATTGATCGATCCCTAGTCACTGATTACATGCATGAGTTCTTTGATTCACTACTGACTTCTTCTGTGGAGCCGAGTTCGCCGACTGAGACTACTTGAAAAGAAAGAGCCCTCGGCCAACCGATCTCACGACGATGAGTCACCCACATACTTAACAAAAATGCAAATAGAAGAGCAAGTAAATCAAGCTCAATTACAACTCACTCTGATCAAATAGCACTCAGGTATAGGATTTCCAGCGGAAAGGTCGCCTTGCTCGCTTCTTTACCCTTGTACGCACAAATCTAGCTCATAGCAGCACTTTCGAGTTCGGTTACTTAAGTACAGAGATTGGAACAACTTAGCGCGGGAAGTCCCATATCTTGTCTTAGCCTCGCCTCACCTATTTCCTCATAACGAGATCAGAATGAAATAGAATGGAATCTAAAGTCTTAGCTAGATCAGGGCTACCACGTTCCCTCAGACGAAAAATAAAATAATACTAGACCTGTTGGACTCGCAAAGTAGGATCAGGCGTAGTCTACTAGAAACAGAGGAGAGCGAAAACTAAGTCAAAGGGGGAAGAGCAGTTTATGAGCAGGCCGGTTGACAACACCCAATGTCTCCCACGAGGGTGCCTGAAACTCCAGTTTTTCTAGGCAGAGGTATAGCCTTTATTTAACACATTTGAGTTTGTAGGAAGATTCCCCGCTCTGAATAAAGTATATTTTGAGCTTGTCCCAAAGAGGTTGGGATTCTAGTTTCAATTGGATGTGTCCTGGTATGATCGTTAACGACTGATATACTTCCCGAGACAGGGCATGCTCCCCCCTCTGCGTATCGAGAGAAAGAATGATTCCTGTTACGAGACGACCCCGGCTCAAGCTGAAGAAACTTATTCAATGGTCACTGCTAACCGCTTTTGGTCCCAAATCTTTGGTGTTGCTTTTTCCAATAAACGTTGGTTACATTTCTTTATGCTATTTGTACCCGTCACCGGTTTATGGATGAGTGCTATTGGCGTAGTTGGCCTGGCTCTGAACCTACGTGCTTATGACTTCGTTTCCCAGGAAATCCGTGCAGCGGAAGATCCTGAATTTGAGACTTTCTACACCAAAAATATTCTTTTAAACGAGGTATTCGTGCGTGGATGGCAGCTCAGGATCAGCCTCATGAAAATCTTATATTCCCTGAGGAGGTTCTACCACGTGGAAACGCTCTTTAATGGAACTTTCGTTTTAGCTGGTCGTGACCAAGAAACCACCGGCTTTGCTTGGTGGGCTGGGAATGCCAGACTTATCAATTTGTCCGGTAAACTGCTTGGAGCTCATGTAGCCCATGCCGGATTAATCGTATTCTGGGCCGGAGCAATGAACCTATTTGAAGTGGCCCATTTCGTACCAGAAAAGCCCATGTATGAACAAGGGTTGATTTTACTTCCGCACTTAGCTACTCCAGGTTGGGGGAGTAGGGCCGGGGGGAGAGTATAGATGAATGCCTTAAGTCAGTACAGAAGCTAGAGGATATAGAAGGAAGGTAATGATGCTTTGGCATATGTATAAAAAATACTTATGAACTCACTTCACTCTACGGTAGATTCGGAATCAATCCTCAAATGTACTATGACAGAGATCCGCAATGATGATCGATTATTTCATCTCAAAAGATTACCTGGTTTTTTTTCATTATAGTTATCTGGATAAGGACGCTAACATAACCACATAAAAAATAAATATCGAAAGTTCACAAAGAGTCCCTTGTTAGACATTTCCGAATTCACTAGGATTGTATATTGGCTCCTCTCCTTTCATCCCTTAATTAGCATATAGTTGATATGTACAAGGAACTAGTCACCTATCCGCTTTCTTGATTCTTTAGGATAGTGCTATGGGAGAAGGTAGTACCTCTTAGCCGGGGGCAGGCGTGCAACCTGATGTGCCATCTCATTTATTCACTGTCTACTATTACTCTTGTTCAGAGTACAGTACTTTGAGTTTCCTCACTCCGATTGATTGTAGATCAAGACGACCAAAGTTCCTCAATGAGGCGAGGGTTGCCTATTAGACTGGAAGACCAAAGGAAAGCGGAAAAACAATAATAAAGCAAGTAATGAATTCAAGTGCAGATGACAAAAGAACCCTGGCAACCAGGCCGGCCATAGGTGCAATTTCGAATTTAAGAAAGCATTTGAAAAGAAAGGATTGGGTTAACCGAGTTCGACATGGATTGTTCTTCAACCGCTCCACCCTCGATGTGCTAAAGTTCCCCCCTTCTCTCGATAAAGAAAGGGAGAGTTTACTGACGGCTCATTTGCGTCCAGCGGAATCGATCATCGTACCCCCACGACCAAGACCCCAATTCAATATCTTAATAGGAAGAAAGTCTTGATCCGGAAATTCTCGTATATCTATCATTTGTGTTGATCTGGAATCGAGATTGGAATGCCTTGCTCTGCCTAATCGTGAATAGTATATGCCTAATCCCGCTAGCCAGATCTCTACCGTCTTATTGATCGAAAGCTAGGGATACTTATTTCTTTTCTTGATGATTGAAAAGCTAGTTTGGAATTCGTTGATCTGCCGATACCGGTGTATGCCCCATTTCACTGGCCTGCGAGCTTTGTGTATTACAAAGCAAATGATAGTTAAGGGCCGCGGTATCTCTTTTATTTACTTCTGTTGATGTCTCGAACTGCTTAGCGGTTAGTTAAGGATTGCCATGCTATTGTCCATTCCGTCTAGCCGCTATTGTCCAATTCCAATTATAGTACAGTGTCAGTTAGGACTGGCCCGCCCTGCTTGCTTCCTCGAGAGTGAGAGAAGGAAGTCCTAGAGAGGGGGACTATTTCTTCCGAGAAGTGCAAGATGGGGAATAACCTATTGATATCGCTGAGTCAAGATAGAAGAGGAGCCTTATTTCTATCAGCTAGTGCAAGCTAGGTTGTTTGTTTGTGGGCACAAAGGCCTTGCTCTCCCCAATCAAGGTATAATAGTTGGGCGGCTAGTGCTGCAAGCAATCAGCATTTCGTTCACTTAGTGAATATAGAACAGTGATCGGTGACGCTAAGTCACCTAGTTATTGTCTCTTCCTTCACCCTCCCGTGCCTGAAGTCCTTATTCCCATCGGAAGAGCAATCACCAAAGCAAGTTCAAGCGATAGTTGACTTTTCTCAATAAGTTAGCACTTTATCGAAATCCATAGATACCTTGCGGAATAAAAAGATATTTATTTTGGGAATCAGAAGAAAACAGGAAGTAGGGAGCCGAAACCCTGGATAGGATTTGAGGAACTACAGCCGTTCCCTTGGCAATACCATCCGATTTACCACTACTATACAAACCATTAATCCAATGAACAGATGAGGGATCGGGTTCTTTACTTTAATTTAAATGACTCACTTCCTAGTTTTAGCCAAGCATCTTTTCCAGCAAGAAAACGTATTCATATTGCTTTCTATTGGGCCATAGCTAGTTCGACTGGAACTACTGGGCTACTTCATTTAGTTGTTTTGCCTATTCAATATGCTTATCCCGCATTTCCAACGACTTTCGGGACTAACTCCTTTATTTATAAGTAAATGCTTATCTTGCCTACCTGGGCCGGGCGGGGCATTCCTATCTTTCTTCTTGTCTACCTAATTCCCTATCCCTACTTGGTGTGACCTATTTTTCACTAGCCTGGACAGCTGACCCAACAGATTCTTTTGCTTAACCCGCCTACCCAACATTCCCAGTGCATACAGATATCGGTGCACACCTTCATTTAAAGAACATTTCTACCACTCTATCCCCCGTAATTTTTTCATCCAAGCACGGTTGTGTTTTACCGATCGCTTGCTTACTACACTTTCTAGTTGACAGGGGACGGGGGGAAGGGGGAGATGGGTCTATGTAAATTTAGGGAAATACCAATTCAATGTATAATTGTCGTCATAGGGACAAGTGACCAGTTACTATAGCTGAGGAGAGGAGAGTTTTTGACTGCGAGGGAGGCAGGGGCGCGTCTGCTGGTATCGTATCTGCATTCGCATCTTCTTCGGCTTTTGCTACGGTCTGTTCCTTCCTTCAGTCAGTCCTTCCTTCAAGATTTTTAGCCAGCGGATCTCTCTCTTCAAAACATATCTTTCGGCGCCAGTCTTTCCTGCCTTACCTTAACCCCGCTTTCACGTTGGCGATTCGGTATGAGGGTGACGCAGTTTTACGGTATTCTTGAAGCGGCACTTTCTAACTAAGAAAAAGAACAAAAATAGATAAAAAATGGTGAGAGTAGTCAAACGTTTGCTTCTTGTCCCAAATGCACAACGTTTGCGGATACAACGTACAAGATAACAGCCATGCACGAAAGGTAAAGATTAGGAGGGGTGGAAGCCTCGGTAAATATAGCGAAAAGTCCAGAGATTTGTATCCTCATGAAGGTTTTCAAGTTTAAACAATCGGTTTTATAAAAAGAATAATAACTAGTCATTAATGTATCAAATCCGAATAGGTAGATGTTCCACTTTACCTCGGTTAGACATTGATATTAGCATTGGCCCTTACTACAAAGCCTATTTATTATATTATTTGGATGTTACCTATTAGCTGCTAAGCACAAAATACGTTTCCGAGATGAAAGTGCATTGTTTTAATTGCTACTATACACACCAACCAGATCTCACTTCTCAATGTTCTCATGCATGATGTATTCCCCCGCACCAAAGCCGGCTTGAGTAGAACCTTAGACGGTCTTAGCACTGTAAGGTAAGCAGGTGCTTTTGCGCTTAGCCGCGCTCTTGTGAGTGACACGCTACGCCCCACCCAATGTTCCAGAATTCCTGTTCAATCAGTCAAGACTTCCTTACACTCTCGTTTTTAGCTTTCTTACACGTCGTCTATTGAATCAGAAAATGAACATTATTTTTTATAAAGATGAAAGTGGGGCTGCGCTCAAGAACTAGTGAAGTAAATCAAACTAATGGTTGGTTGGGGAAGACGGATTCCTACTAGCCACCCCACTAGCATTCATGTGGGTAGCATTGGAATGCGGGGAGCAATCACTCGAAAGCACGGGATTCTACTTTACTTTCTTTCTGCCTACCATCTTAGAAATAGTGGATGGATCTTCGACTAGCAGCTTTGTTTTAGTGTCAATCTTAATTAATCGGTAGTTGCTTTGTAGAACAACATAATCAACTATGTATGATTACACTTATCAGTCTCAGTAGAGCTGTCTTCGCTACGCGCCTGCTTTCGATCTGGTGAGACTTTAAGATCCCGACTTTCCTACTATGAACTAGCCTATCCATATGTCTATTAGCTTCCTTACCTGTAAGCCTATCCAGAAGTAGTAGTAGCTTTGGATCTATAAGCACGAAAAGCCTCACTAAGGTGACGAGCAACAAAAAACAAAGTGCTATCTTCATAGCTGCCTACTCTAACCACCCAGAACCAGTTGTTTCACATGGGGCTATTATATTAAAAGAGCACCACTCTCTTACTTCTTTCTTATAATTAGTAAAATGTTGTTGTTAGTTTTATATTTACTAAATAAGAACTCTTGCTTTCTACTTTCACATATTCTCTTATATATAAAAAAAAAGCACCATTCCTCATTCCTACTCGTTCCATTCGCTTCGCGCCGCTCCGCGCCTTCGTTGACAAGAATTTCTCAAAAGTCTGCTATCCGATTCAGATTCCACAAATTCACCTTATTCATTCCTCACCGTCTTGGTCACATTACTACCAGAGCCCATAATGCCTTCCCTAGAGCGAGAAATATCCTGACTTAGAGAAGAAAATGAAATCGTAAGCTTCCTGCGGCCCTCTTCGGATAATGATGCTTGCGTCTTCCCCACTTTCTGCAGAAATTCTTTCAATTGCTCATCTTGCTTTTTTCACCTGCTCCTCTAGCACCTTGAATAGCCTTCCGTCCGCCATCGGAAAGTCAGACCAGGGAACGAAGGCTCTGACGATGTGATGGTCCGGGAGGAATTCTGCTGAGAAATGGAAATGCAGAGAAGAAAAAGAGAAAGTTGAGACCTACTACTAAAGCACACGGTTTAATTTCTCACTTTAGATTGGACGACCGGGAACAGAAGAAGAAAGGGATAGATAGGCCATCCAGCATACTGGACTTTGCTGCAACATCTTTTTTAGATTGGCTTCTACCTTTGATTCTTCCGCGGAGGACGACGGAATTATATGAGATTGAAACTCAAAGATAGAAGATTGGTAGTTCAAGACTTGCCAGGAAGAGAAGCAATCTGACTGAAAGTTCTGTTCATTAGGAGTTCATATCCGCAGTTGGTCTAACAAAGCCGAACATGATCCCGAAGGGTTACCACTTTTCGGTCAAGCATCAGGGATCTGCTTTCTCTTGGGATTCATCTCAATGATAGATCCGAATACGATAGAATTTGGCTTTATACGCGCCTTTGCCCAAGCTGTGGGTCCAAGAGGCGGCGATTCTAATTGATTGGTTGGTAAGTAATGTTTAAAAGTGAGTGCTTTCGTAGTCTTTGCCTAAACAAGCAACTCCGTGAGCACGCGCCTAGAAAGCCGGAAAATCCACTTTATCTTGCTGTGTCTAAGTAGTACTTGCTATTCCCTTTCTTCTCCTCTGCTATCGGTGCATGTGGGAATACCTAGTGTCGAGTCAAGATTCAAAGCAAAGGTGGGAAAGAATGAGCGAAAGCCTATAATAGAAGCAATTAGTTGTTTGAGTAGTTTTTGACTGCAAACGTTTGAGGAATTGAATTCCCCCGGCAGAGTGAAAGCACAGAATTAGGTAAGTCCAGTCTGGACCGAATGCTGTAGTAAGAGTAGTGAAGTAGCACTTCTTTCACCCGATACCCGAGTTTAGTAAGCTTGTAACCCGCGAATGCCTAGAGTTAGTCAACACTTTTTTAGTTCCAGCAGTTGTTGTTAGCCGAAAGAAAAGAGTAGTAGCGAATAAGGTAGTGAAGTATCTTTCCTCCGCATCCGAAAAAAGGGAGTAGTTATAAGAGTGCTTCTTTACCCCCAAAAGAAAGGATAGGTTCCAAGTTGTAGTAGTGGCGAAGTTTCATTGTTGAATAGGTTTGGCGAAAGAAGGAAATAGGCAAGCCCATATCACTGTCGCTTGGTTTTCTTTTGTACCAAGGGGAAGAGAAAGTCAAGCTTACTCGAGCTGATAAAAAAGGATGAAATAGCAGTGCTTCATAGCCTAAAAGAGAAAACGGAATTCGCAAACGGAACTCACTTAATTAAATAGTAGAAATCCTTGCCTGTAGGAGAGTGAACCGACTGACTTTTCTTGCTTTGTAGATTTCACGCTTACTGTTTGCTTTTTTCGATTTAACTTATCTTATTAAGTTCAGTATTGGATTTTCCTCTATTTCATTTCATCCTATGTATGTTTTGTTTGTTTAGACGCCTTTCCTCTTATGGAACGTTAGGCAGGCTTCCTTCCTCCATTCGCAAATGCATTGATTTTCAGGTTACCCATCTGCCTAGCAGTATTGATATCTTGCTAGATAAAGAAAGGGAAGCACTAACAAACACCTTGCCATTTTATACACTCTGATGCTATCACAGCTATGGTGAAAAGCTCATCTCTACTCTGGTGAGCCATTGGATAATAGCTCTACTAGACGAGACAGACTCCTTAGTGAGCAGTCAACAGCTCTAGCTCTTCTCTAAAAAAAAATAGATCGACTTGTCACCTTTAGTTATGATCTACCTTCGACCCACCCCTTTCCTTTAGGTTAGGGTCTCCATTGTATGGCTATGGCTCTGTTTCTAGCTTCAAAAAGGATAAGTAGGAGTAGTAGGCGGAGTCGGACCGACCCTAGGTGAGTAAGCAGGTTGTGTCTCAATCTATTGACTAGGTGGATCCACTTTGAGTGTGAAATCTATGGTTTAAGGTTTCAGGCTTCGGGCTCATTGCTTTTACGCCCTTCGAGGTGCCATATTGATAGCGACCTTCGGCTTCTCATCTAAAGGGGGAAGCGAAAGATGGGGGATAGGGTTTCGCCCCTCGGGGGATGCCTATGTTCCTATTCAAATGAAAGTAGACGTCGCAAGGTTCCCTGGTTTTTCTTATCATTTCATTTCTTGCTAGTTCTTGTGCAAAGTGTCAACTGATTGGAATTCAGCGCATGGCGAAAGGTAAGGGGAAGAGACCTACGCTCCATGTGAGTCTGTCTTGACCGGTTGGCTAGAAAAAAAAAGAGTTCATTATTGGACCTCCGTGCTCAAATTCTACTTGCTTCTTGGGAACGAGTTACTGGCTTTTTACGGTTAGCGTATGAAGATGCTCGCAGGCTGATCAATAGAAAACAAATGGCTGGCTTACTGGATGGATTGACGGATCGGAGGGAATTGAATGACAAGGTAGGAATGAAGAACAATGCCCGGGTCGGTGAAGACCGGTCTCAGAATTCAAGAAAAGGACTCCCTCTGTCCGATGGCGCGTCATCCTTGTCGTATCGACTTGGGCGTAGCGTAGATCTGGTAACAACCCAGTAAGCCCTATTATTATATAAAAAATGGCAATGACAATGGCACAAGGCTTCGCCCTTTTCTCTACAAGATCTACTAAGCTATTCTTGAGCAAAGAATATACCAATAGGGGAAGAAGGAATGAAGGTCGGAAGCGAGTTCGTGCTTGCTTGGGAAGTGCCAACATGCTATGCACGTCAATGCCCAAGAAGAGGTCTCTCATTGAGAAGCATCAAGTCAAGAAGACTCAAGATAAGAGTGCCCAAGCTAACAAGAAACGTTTGGAGAGGCAGTTTGCAGTTGGGGATTGGGTTTAAGAAGTAGTTGACCAATCTTTCTAGATCCATTGCGAAACCACGCCCAAAAAGCAAGATGCGAACCAAGAACATTCCAAATTTTATCCCATCTTTCTTCACTTGCTTCCTTCCTTTCTACTAAACAGAATTTTACCCTGGCGCTCGATCTCGGGCCTGTGCTTCAGTGAATGGTATGGATTTCTAACTAATAATGGTGGTAATGTACCATTCCATTCTTTATGCGCTGACTCGAGGTCTCTTCTTTTTCTTTTTTGAATCCTCTACGAGGGGGTTCGATATTCTTTCTGCTAGTCTTTCTTTTTTTAGCCCTGATGAGTACAGTTTTCTATTCATCTATGGATGGATTCTACCGTTCATCCGGGGGCTACCAATTGCTTAACCAACCCGATTTTTTACTTCCTTACAGAAGAATGATAGACGGAAGCAGAATCAAGGGATCTTCTTGGTATGGTTGTAGGTCGGCGAGATGTCCAGTTTGTCTGTATGAGCCTAATAAACAAGCCTATGGGTACACAGTCAACCCGAGCTAAAGCTATTTATGAAGAGTGGCGGTCACAAGCATTGAGCACCAATATCTAAAAACAAAGCGTGGATAAACCGAACCTGGAGAATCAAGCGTCGGACAGCCAAGCCACTATTTCGCTTTGATCGAACAGAAATAGGATAGAGCTTTAGTACTCGATCGGTATGGGGAGAGGGAGTTTACTTGAGGGTACTGACTTGCCTATACTAAATAAAGGAAGAGTCCGCAAAGCTGAGCTTTCGGTTCGCTCCCCAGGCCTTCAACCCAGTTTGCCTCCTTTCTCTTGCTTGATGGAATAGTTCAATGCCCGAGCTCCAGCTTTGCTTGCGTTCTTCACCGGCGCTCGCCGGATGTATCACTCATCCCGAAAATAAGGCAAGGAGTCTGCAGTTTGTTTGTTATAATCATTACGGGAATGAATCGCATATGTTGGTTTAGAATTGCTCGGGAATTCATTGATAGTGACTTTTTGCAGTTCTAGGGGGGCTAGTCTACTCCTCTTTTTTCTCGATCGAGCCGCTTTCCCTCATTCTACTCGTCCAGCCCTCTTCACGAACTTGTACAATCAATGCCACAAAGATAGCAAACTCGATTATCGAATATATAAGGAAAGGGGCGACGATTTGGCACCAGATATCCGGAGGTGTGGAAAGAGCTGCTGTGATAAGCGGAAAAACCATCAAAAAACGACGATTGCTCGTGAAGGTTTCCACAGAAAGACCCCTTGGTTCTGGCAAACAGATCACAATTACAGGTACCTGGGAGCATACCGATGGAATGAACAAAATACGAACAGTTAACATAATATAGTCATAGATCTTAGGTTGTAACTTGATCATGAGCGAATTTGTTGATGTTGCACCCACGAAGTATGGAAAGTGCCAAACATTGGGAACTACCCGGGGAGGAGTTAGGAACAGGAACAAGGAGAAGCGAGAACCACTTAAATGGAGGAATCTGTTGTATTTCCGCCTTTGTTCCCCATAGCAACTGGGGATCGAAAAGCACCAAATTTGATGACTTATTAAGGGAAAGACGAAGTAAGAGCATGCTATTGAAGACGTTGCAACATATGTCGGGGGCGGCCTCCGTTGATTGTGTACGAACAAAATACGAGTCCAAAGGTAGGGTTAGAAAGGGTTTAGCTAATGGAGAAATTGACTCTTCCGGGAACCAGTAACGCGTAAACCATGTAAAACCAAGACCGATCAATATCCGAACGGAACGGATTCGAACTTCTCCTAGAAAAGTTTCCAGTGCGAAATTCCATTCAATGAGTAATTCAAAGGATAAATGCATTTTAGGCATGCGGTCGGTAGGGTGTACTCCCCCCTTCCTCGCTTCCGTCCGCTATCCGTTGTGTCATGGCACTGACTTGCCCCCGCCCTTTTTCGTCACTAAAAAAATCATCAGTAGCACAAAACCGAGAGTGATTAGCATATACAAAGAGAGATTGGTGAATGAAAAATAAAAGTTCCCCAGATTAAGATCCATCATTGGGTGAATCTCAAATTGATCCTGCGGGCAACCACTTACTGATGCATGATCGGCTGCTTCACCCACATTCATCAGGTCAACTCCTACGGAGCTTCCCGCTGGGTTTCCTCCTCCTGGAAGATCCGCGTCATTCGGCACTCCCATCTTGGATGCCTCACTTTTTTTTCCATGCTCCCTTAAATCGTCTAGCTGCCCTTGCAGCAAATCGAAATTATCGCCGGATCCTTCCTCCCTTTTGGGCTTAAAAGAATCGAAAAACTCATCAATTTGCTGCTGACTGACTTTAGGATTAAGATTCGTGCCCCTACCCAGCCTAGGCAATCGCCGCCTTTTCGACGGGGCCTTTGGGCACTCCGTAGGAGGAGCATAATGGGGCGGGGTCCGCGGAGGAGTCGAATTCGAAGCATAAAAAGTATATAAAAAATCAATAACAATTGAAAATAGCATATTTCTATCCTTCATTCCCTTTGAACTCATGAAAACTTGAAAACCTTATCAGAGAGGGGCCACTAAGGCTGGAAAAGAAGAACCTAAAAAGAAAGCTTCAAAAGCTTTCATTTTATTTCTTTCAAAGGAACATGAACTAGGTTATTTACGGGAGGTCGTCCAGTCTGGGAGAACTCCCTTAGATTTGTAGAACGTGAACATGAGTGGTAGACTGAACACCCACACAATCTCGATTTGACAGAACAAGACCTTGAACGAAATATAAATACTAAACAGAGTAGGTTACCGGCTCTACGACCCCATTCCGGGGCACGACTGTAGAGCTCCTTGGTCCTTCCATCTTTCTTTCTTTCGCACAGAGAGACAACTGTACTGTCTATTATATGTTATTTAGAAAACAAGCGCACAGTCGACTATATGCAAAAACTCGAGTTCCTTTTGGATTGAATTATTGGCATTCCTTAACCAATAGAAAAAGAAAGAGATCACAAGCGTTATCAGTCTCCAGACGCATCTATCTATAAAAAGGAGTAGGGCACCAGATATGAGATACATACTGGAGTCAAGGATTGAGACCACTAGTGAGAAGGCAAAGAAATCGTTTTTATGTATCGGAAGGGAAAGAAGGACCATCCATTGGCAAGCACTTAAGGACAATGGCTGGATTAATGAACTCCGACAACTTCTTTCCCTTGCAGCACGTTGCCAACTAAGCTCTCTTACGAACCAACTGAGCCACTTATTTCCAGCGGAAAGGTAAGTCCGTTAGGCACAACTGCAAATGGAGTTTATTACCTTAGCATTCCCAACTGTAAGGGATTACCTTAGGACAACTGGAAATGGGACGGGAGAGGCTTTAGCAACTAATCTTTCAGCTTCATATGCCGCCGATCCTTGACAGGCAAAAGAAAACCTCTATTCTGAGGCTAGCTTTCTTCCTTGTTTGGTGGGGCTCTCCGCCTTTACCTGCCCGTTCTTTCCTTGCCACCATTGTGGTGCCGGTCTCACCCCCTCTGCTGAGGAAGGGCTTTCCTCTTCTTCCTGTGTACCTCTAGTGACTCGACTCGTGTCTTGGGGGTCCAAATGTTCCTATTTGCCTTTGCGTTTTTGCGCCTCTAGAAGCCTCATCGCTTTTTCACGGTCAAAGTTCAAGAAATAGGGTTTCTGATCAGCAGAAAGAATGAACTGTAGACCCGCTAAACAGCTGCACCAAGAAAAATGGCTCTTTCGGCACCCTCAAGAATAGCTTGTGCGTTGGCCCAAAGAAGCCCTGGGTAAAGCTCGATTAGTACATAAAAAAAGGACCCTCCCCGGGGCGGAGGAAACGGCAACCCTACTGCATTGGAACATCGTCTCCTCACCATCTCCCTCCCCATCGTCTCCTTCTTCACTTCCCCGGAACTGCACATCAGGATTCTTCAATCCTTCTATCTGGCCTCCGTACCCGTAGTGGAGTGCCTTGCTACTTTCAATATGAAAAGGAAGATGAGATGGCGGGATTGAAATAAACTCATATCTTTGGTTATTGATCTTGGTGGCATTTCAGTACGAATTGCTTGTCAGCCTTCATCCCCGACCACTGCTTAGGCGACCCAGCCAGCGGACTCGGCAATGTCTTATTTTTTTCTTTCCCTTACACTTTGAAAGCCTTGAAGTCTTTGAAAACCAACCCGCCATCCGAACAAGGACACAGCTTTATACTAGTGGCAAGGGTTGATTTCTCCAACGGAAGCAGTCTCACTACGGGAAACCAAGGCTTTATATGCTTTTCCTGCACACTAGTTTTATACAGATTCGGCAACCCTGGGAGGATTCTTTCTAAAAGGTAAAGCCAATCATAGGAGGGTGTTTTTACTTGTAAAGACTGTTTTTATCAAAGGTGCGATTCTCTCCTCTTACAATAGCCTGTGAGAATGCCAGTGCCCAACTATTCTGTCTCGATCTTAAGCTTAAGTAAGAATGATAAGTCTGAGAGGCAATAAAAGCATAAATCGCCATCACCAGTCATTAAGTAAGGGTCGATGAAATTGGGGGGCTTTCGTTGAAGATCTCAGTTCTTTCGCGCATATGGAGTCAGTCCATCCCGAGCATCACAAGCTTCCTGAACCTTTTCCTTCACACAGTGATGAGGTAGTCGAATTCCTATATGTCGATAACTTGTGTAAAAGCTCTTGTAGAAGTAAGAGTCCCTCTGAGATCTTTCGTTAGCCCGAACGAACACTCTTCCTCTGAGATAGAATCAAATAAGTGACAAATGAATGGTAACACATGGTACCTATCCGTGGTCGGGAAATGCTTTGTGCCCTGTGTCCTTGCTTTGCTCTACCGAAGGATGACGCAAGGTTTTTCTAACAACAGTGTTCGGTTACCATATCTTTGAATGACAAAATGCCCGGTCCTCCAATCGTTAGAAAGAACCTTCCTTCTTATATCTACTAGAAGATCTATGCGCCGGTATTTAGTAGTTCAATGAAATAGAAGGTCTCGATAAGTTCGAAAGTCGATAGAAAATCCGTCTTTAGTCTATAGATAATCCATCTGTCATCAGAAAGGATTTGATGGCTTACTTCTTGAGTATGACACTCTTCTCAATCCTCTCCTGGCACAACTACCTTCGAGTCCGTGCCTTTCTATTAGCAGGATTGGATTATGCGACCGCACCCTTTGCTCTCAAGCCTTTCAGGTTCAGTTTCAGTCTAGAGGCTAGGAGTGAGGCTCTTTTCCTACAGTTTCCGGGAATAACTACCTTTCCGATATTCTAAGTGTAGGATTGGCAAAGTATTCGGTGCACTAGATCCTAAGGCCGCAGGCTTAACTCAATGATTTCCGCTCTTAAGGGAGAGAAGCATTTAGGAAGGCCTGGCCAGAAAGTTCCGGGAGTATAGTATAGGTCAAGCGGGGAGAGACCGATGAGTCAAAAGAGTACCCAGGCTATGATTCTCAAACTCTTACTACTAACACTAGGGTTGGGTTGTCAAGTACTCGGCTTCCTTTACCTGTCTATCCCTACCTTTCCTTTCGAACAACGGAACAGCGTCGCACCATACGGAAATGGATTTCGCTTCTTCTTTTCCTTGTGCAAGCGGGCAAGGCCCAAAGCCAATCCATTCTATGCAAAAGCAGCTACACCCCTGAGAGCATAAAGCATACTAAGCAGAAACTTAAAGCATAAAAAGCAGCCAACCACATAGTTCCGGCAACTACGAAAGCAGCAAAAAAAACAGCAGCGATACTACTGGAAAGTACAGTTTCAATATTGCCCATACGCAATCCTTTGTATAGACGTTGAGGCGGACGGACACTAAGATGGAATAGGCCCGCTAATATGCCCAATGTACCTGCAGCAATATGATGCGAAGCTATTCCTCCCGGAACGAAAGGATCAAAACCTTCCGCACCCCACGCAGGATTTACAGCTTTTACTTTTCCAGTTAGTCCGTAAGGATCAGACACCCATATCCCAGGGCCATATAAACCCGTTACATGAAATGCACCAAAGCCAAAACAAGCCACCCCTGCAAGAAATAAATGAATTCCAAAGATCTTGGGCAAATCCAAAGAAGGTTTTCCCGTCCGCTCATCACAGAATATTTCTAGGTCCCAATATACCCAATGCCAGATAGCTGCCAAGAAACACAAGCCAGAAAACACAATATGGGCACCCGCCACACCTTCATAACTCCAAATACCCGGATTCGTTACAGTTCCTCCTGAAATACTCCAACCACCCCACGAATTGGTTATTCCTAAACGAGTCATGAAGGGGATGACGAACATACCTTGTCTCCACATTGGATCCAGAACAGGATCAGAAGGATCAAAAACCGCTAATTCGTAAAAAGCCATCGAGCCAGCCCAACCAGAAACTAGAGCTGTGTGCATTATATGCACCGAAAGCAATCGACCCGGATCATTCAATACGACAGTATGAACACGATACCAAGGCAAACCCATGGAAATACCCCTTTAGCAAAGAAAAATAGACACGATGTCGCTTTATTTTATCGCATTGGAAAAGACTATCCCTACATATCCTATGTACCTAACCCTTCTAGGGGATTCTATGTCAGAAAGCGTGAATATTTATTTCATTCCATTAAAAATAACAAGCCAATTCCGTTTGTAAGAAGAAAGAGAAGCAGATCTATTCTATACTCGATAAGTGCCAATATGCAATGGGTAACTTGGGCTATTTGGAAAAACGAAGAATAGATCCTTAATCCCTCTTTGTTTATCATTTCGAATCACGGATTCCTTTTTCCTTATTCAATCTGTCTTACCTTCCTTATATGTATAATCTGTCAATCTATGGATTCATAGAATCCATAGTATTTTTATAGAATAGAATAAGAAAAAAATGAAGATAATAAACTGCGGATTCTTTCTTTCTCTTCCATTCTTACGTTTCCATATTAAAGTGTAGTTTTCTTACTTAAATTTAATAATATTAATATAATATAATATGCCCATTGGTGTTCCAAAAGTACCTTACCGGATTCCCAGAGATGAAGAAGCGACTTGGGTTGACTTATACAATGTTATGTATCGAGAAAGGACACTTTCTTTAGGTCAAGAGATTCGTTGCGAGATCACGAATCATATTACGGGTCTGATGGTATATCTCAGTATAGAAGATGGAATTAGCTATATTTTAATGTTTATAAACTCCCCTGGCGGGTGGCTAATCTCAGGAATGGCTATTTTTGATACGATGCAAACGGTGACACCAGATATATATACAATATGCCTCGGAATAGCCGCGTCCATGGCCTCCTTCATTCTGCTTGGAGGAGAACCCACCAAGCGTATAGCATTCCCTCACGCTAGGATTATGCTTCACCTACCAGATTCATTGAGGCCAGCTCAGTTCTCAGATTCTCAGGTACCAGATTGTGAAGTAGGTCTCACATTTTCGTTCCCAATTCCTGGTCCCAGGAAACACTGGTAATTCAGACCTATAGTAGGTCTCGGCCCATGATTAGCCACTGGTCGCAATTCATTTCCCGGATTTTTCTTTTCCAACGAATTCTTCTCTCAGTTAACCCCTCTACAGGTCTCACAGTATCCGGATTCACTTTCAAGGAGTTGCTCAGTGTTTCAGTCATTTTCTCTAACAACGCTAATCTTTCATCACGTTTTTGAGTTCTGGCACTTTCTTAGCCAATTTTATAGACTTGCCTTGCGAGATGGGAAAGCTAAATAGAGTGGCCAGGCCAATCAGTTAAATGTTAATGCCACATTACTTGTCACACTTTCTTCGATTCGCACGCGCCCCGGTCAAGTTCGGGGGAAGTTTAATCTAGCTCTACGGAGGGCGCAGCTTTTCACTTCACGGATGTATAAGTTTATTTCTTTAGGCCCTGGATTTGCTTGTCTTTTTATAGGGAACGTGGCTTCCTTTCTTGAAACGAATTAGGTCTCTTGAGTCTTTGGTCCAACAAAACTATCTATTCCTTTCTCTGTCATTCCTCTCATAGGTATTCCTTTATTAAGTGTTGAAAGCAAGGCGCGTAGCTTCTTTGTTCGTAATCCCTTAGCGGCCTTAACAAAAGCATAGATCTATCTTAGCATCTGCTTAACACATGCAAGTAGAACGTGTAGCTGGTAGGTTAGTCAGAGGAAGTTTCTTTGCTGATAAGGTCCTTCTTGCTGCTGTAAAAAAGCGCAGCGGGCACAGTACATCACAGGTGTGGAGTAAGGAAAGCTCCACCTATCCCTATCATCGCAATTCCACCTATCCATACTAGATCTGTATCTTCCTATTTTGCTATCTAAAGAAGCGAGAGCTGAGTGAGACTTAGGCCCATGGTCCGTCCATACTTGATTCAATTGAACGACTCGGAGCTTGTAGGGTGTATGCCCTACCTAGTTCGCTTGGTTGGTAAGTCACGAAAAGCCGGTCCGGTGGTAAAAAGCACTATGCTCTCCACTAGCTGAATTGGTAAGAGTAAGCCCTCCTTTCTTGATAAGAAAGACAAACCACATAAGCCTATTTTCTTTGCTATAACAACGGTTGCATCACACCTTACTTACAGCAGAAAGGATTAAGCAAACTTATCGGGTTAGAATACACAATTCAGTCTCAAAAGGGGGGTTGATAACAAGGTAGCCGATGCCTTGTCCAGAAGAAGGGGGATAAACTGGAGAAAGTAATCACATTTCTGTGTTCCTAATTGGATTGAGGATCTATGGCAGAGTTTAGAAGGAGATGAGTTAGCAAAGCAGGTGATTGATCAGTGAAGGGTGATAAACTGAAGGAAGGCGCGAAGCGTTGCACAACTAAAAGAAAACTTGCAATCATATGCGAGAGAAGGAATAGAACGGGACAGAAGGAATTTGAGTAGTTCAAATGAAGAATTACGTGTATCCAGTTCAGCAAGTGGTAACCCTTTCCCCTCTTTCATAACTAGGTTGACCTTCTTTCATAACTAATAGTAGTGTCTTTTTACGTGTAGTTATACTACAGCAAGTAGAGAAGTTTCTCCTCAATTAGTTACTTCTTCAGTAGTTTTTGCTTGCCTATGAGTTTAGGCTCACCTCCCCAGCTTATTGCAAGAACTCGAAGTGTAGTTGTCTACAAATCTAATAAGCAAATCAAGGTCCTTTCCATCTTAGATCAAAGCATTCAGAATATGAGTACAAGAAAGTAGTAAGGATCAAGAAGTTAGGTGAGTTTTACAGTAGTAAGTAAGAGGGAAGGAGTTTTTAAATAAAGTACAGGAATAATAGTTTAATAAAAATAACAGAATATGCTAAGTAGCCTAAGCAAAGCATCCAATGCGACCCATAAGTAAGTAGGTGTATCAGTCTAAGCATCCAATGGGACCAGCCCCGCAATCAGAGCTGTGGGGAGCGAGAACTAGCAAGATGAATACTGGGAATAAGGAAAAAAAGAGCTCCCACTCAGTCTATGGTTTGTCCAGAAAGGCATCAGAGAAAATCCAGTCAAAGACTGCCTTTTATGATGTCTTATCAAGTACGTTTAGGTGTAGTCACATCATAATTGCTTATCAACAACGAATAGAAAAAGGGTTACTATCACACAGCCGTTGAAATTAAGACGGCACCCCTTGCATTGCAAATGGTTATTCGTGTCGCTGATCTACTTTTTAATTAAACCAGGATTTTAGATTCGCTCTGGCAAGTCTGGGTGGGATTGTGCTTGGCCTATTGGCTTTCGGAACTTTCTGGCCAGGATCTTCATCATCAACCAACGTTTTTGTCCCAGTGAGTAACTACTAATGTTGCGAACGAAAAGCCCCACCAAGTAGTATTCGTAGACCCCTTGATGATCTCCCAAGTCCTACTATCCCTTTGGTTGTAGAGGGAAATCACGCTAATTTGGGTGCACTTATTACAAGTATAAAACCAATCCTCGATCTGAAGATGGAGGATATCATGAGCGACGACGACGCCTTTTCTCGTGTCCATACTCATCTCACTGACATCAACTCGCAGCACCCGCTGCTACTCTTTCTGGTGAACGAGATGCCGTAGCGCCGCTTCGCGCCTTGGGTGGACTGGGGCTTCGCCAATACGTATACGAGGCTGATAGACTGAGAGGACCTGCCTTCCATTACTACGTTCCAAGCCTTACCGAACATCCCTGTCAGCTGGGCTCTTGATCATCCGTAGCTGCTCTTTCAGTTCCTTTTTATGAAAGCGATGCATGCCCTGGACTACTTTAGCGAAGTAGAAGTCTGGCTTGGCTAGTATATAAGTTTGTATTTGTCCAATTGAGATTTAGTTGGTAACAAGTTTGCATATAAGCTTCTGATCTGTGGTGTGGTTGAGGCTTTTATGCTCGGTTCTAATTACCAATTTCTCCCCTTGAAATGAAAATGTCGCCATTTCTCAATTGCCAACAAAATCGCAAAGAATTCTTTTTCGTAAGTACACATCGCCTTGACCTTCAGCCCTAAGCTACGCCCTTGCTGAGAAAAGCAATTGGTCGCCCTTCTTGCATTAAAAACCGACCTGTCTTCCCTTCTTGAGATCTTTCTTCTGTATCTTCTCAAATAATACCATTGGGCATCAGCTAAGGAACAGACCCTGGGTGGGGGGTAAGGGTGCGTAATAAGAGGAAAGCATTTAAGGATAAAAGTACGAAGCCATGGACAATTGAATACCTACCTCAGGCAGCAAAGGCAAGAATACTTAGCTGCCCAAATAGCCTTTCTCTTAAAAAGATTGGAAATCTAAAGACAAGCTCCGAAACGAAGAGGTGCAATAGTAACCGACCTACCCACAGTTGACATGCTGTAAAAGCCTGATAGTCAACAAAGGGGCGTTAGCCAGATACAATTGCAGAAAGAACTAGAGGCAAGTTCTGCTTTTTTTCGAGTGAATGAACGAGCCAGGAAGAGCCATCTGTCTTCCAAAAAAATTCCAGTCTATCTATGATGATATTAGTTTACTTTCTTTCTTTGGTACTGAAAAAACTCATATATACAGAAAATGAAAAGATTCCACACAATGAGTAGTGGCATGCAGAGATGACTTGAAAGAAAGAGTTCTCTTTACAAAAGTGCAAAAATTATATTTATTAATAGACGTCAGTCAGTCGCGGGCAGCCCATCTTCGTCTCCCCCTCCATCAGCTTATTCAAGGGTGCATTAGTAAGTTTTCCATTTTTTTCTAAATTACTGGAGGCTGCTCATCGGACCTGCTATTGATGCCGATTCATGCACACGTCCATGACTTCTAGAGTAAAGCGTTCTGCTTGCTGGCTTTACAAAAATTTCCTTATCTCTCGCTCAAGCTCTCTCCTAGCTAAAGGAGACTCCATATATAATAGTACTTTTTATTGCATAAGTAAAGGTGATTTCAGGTTGACCTGTCATAAACTGTCTTACTAATAAGGCGCTGAAAAGTGCTAAATGCCCAGTAATAAATGACCTGCCAGCGTATGACCCGAAAAGGAACCCACTTGATGTTCCGACAGTTAGACTGTGAAAAGCAGGGATTCTGGCGGCTCCCAAGGCCAATAGAGAGTACGAGGCCCCACTTACACCAACCGGGTAGGTGGGGGAAAGAAGAGTGGGTGGGTGGGCTTCTTTCACTTGAGTTTGGTTGTAGACAACTACATGGGGATCTTCTTAGGATACGCATTGCAATTGCCGTGAGACATGGAAGCACCAGTAGACATTTCAAGAAACACTATTGATTGTCTTGTTGTAGTTCTTTGTTCCTTTCGGAAAGAAAGCTCGAATTCTATTTTGAAAAACAAGACAGAAAAACACCTTTCAAGATCAAACTGAGACCGGTGTTTTTTTCAACCACGACAAACGTAGAAAAAGAGAATTTCGCTTTGACTTAGTCAATTGCATAGCCCTTTCTTGCCTATCCCGATCAACTTCCCTAATATTATTTCTAGTGCCCATCCAGGCATAAATGGCTCTACAGTAGAGTTACGCTAGTATAGAGCAGAATAGGAAAAGAATAATAAAAAGAAGCGCGTGCATATTCTCATATATAGAGTGTCATTAAGATTCTTTTTTAGGTTTAGGTTTTTGTAAAGCTGTCGCATTGCAGTAGTCAAGAGAAGTATTTTGTTTTTTTGCAAGATGAAGCAGTTCCGGCACTCTCTTCCTTCTATTTGCCACTGTTTTCGTATATAGACGACAATCTTGACAGTTTCCATTTTCGATTGAGAAGGCGTTGAGACCAATGAGCTTTACAGTAGTTACCTTGTCTTGGGGCATCTTTCTTTTCGTAGTAAGCAACTCTATTGAGAAAGCTCTTTCTTAATCGAAGTAAAGAGTCATTGTAGTTCCTCTTTAGGCGAGCTACTTCGTTCCTATTCTCCGATTCTGAATAGGATCAGGTTGTAATGAACCCAAAATACTTCGCTAAGGTCCAACCGGTTTTCTTCCAATTTCTTCTAAGGAATCAAATAAAAGAAAAAAAATACAGGCCTTATAAGCGAAGGCACCTTTCTCTGTATGGAAAAAGGAAGAAGATGCTGCTTCGGCTTCCGTTTCTAGCTCTGCTTGAGCTGCTTCGTCTGTTTCTCTTGATGTGGATGTCGGTGAGTCAGATCTCTTCTCTCACTTTCGGAGCACTGTTGGTCCTCAATTTGAAAACCGACAAAGGTTACTTCTTCCTTATTCAAGCCTTGATGCACCCTTTTCGTGTTCAATCTCGCCTGAGAGCAGTGCATCGATACCATTCGTCTTGAAGAGCCTATATAAGCCCTGACCGAAGAGAATCCTTTGATATCCGTCTTGCCTTCTCAGTCCTCCTTAGAATCTCATCCCATAGGTCTAAGGGTCCCCTCCACCGACCCTTGTACTATCGGTTTTCCGGGCGTGAGCCAAACCTAGGGCTTGGATCGAAATATAGCTTAGCTTCCTTTTTTTCTTTAGTCAAAAAGAGAATAAAAAGAATATTACTTTTCGAAATGATGAAACTTAGGCGTGAGTACAGGCATTTAGATATACCTGATACTGCAGATGTCACTAAGGGAGTCGACGAGTCTAATTTCTTTTAGAGTAAAGACGTTGAAGAAGCAACGAGTGGGCATAAGATTGATGATAAAGTAGGATCGATCTAAAAAAGGGTAAAGTGAACGATAAGAAACGTTGGGGATTTTCATAAATTGCTTTCTAGTTTGAACGTGCGGTGGGTGTATATTTTTTACTATTAAAGCAGCTACTTCTTATGAGGGGTGGGTTAGTCACAGACATGCAAGCATACGATAGGAGGGGTAAGTTGACATAACGATAGGAGGAGTAGGTGGACATAGATGAAAACAGGTATGGTTTGAGTATGTATGACAATAGGAGTTTGTTTGATCCACAAAACATTACTTG
>JAJQMO010000012.1:932804-960718 GCA_022530915.1 Paspalum notatum
ATTCCTTCCTTTTTGCATAGTTATATATGCTGCTAGCTACTCTCTCATGTCTCCCTTGGTAGGCAAGTAGTGGTGGTACATACAAGGAACCAAATGGTTGCAATGTATCTCTGTGGCCTGTGGGTGGGTACATACATGGCCAATGCAAGGTCGCCTTTCTGAATCCTGCATGAGCGTGTACCACTAGAATTGTCAGTGTGTGCGGTGTATGGCATACTTTGGTTCGGTTAGTGGGGCCCTCTGGGGAGGAATCTCAGTAACAAACCACTCTTCTGAAAGCCAGCCCCGGCGATGTCACTGTCGCTCTGCCGATCCACAAGGAACCAACACCTTTCTCCTACCCAATATCACGGTTGCCCCTCTTCTATATACCGAGCCCTCCCTTCTTCTCTTCTCTCTATCCCTCACTTCATATCAGCAGAAACTAACCAACCTCGCCAGCAACCTTGCCTTGTTTAATCTTGCACTACTGCAGCAGTGCTAGCAGCTATCTCTGAAGAAAAGGTTTGGTACTCCTGTTAATGGACATCTTGCGTGTTTAGTTGTTCTTGGGGCTAGCTCTGCACCATGTTGCTTTGTTTTTTATTACTTGCTAGCTTGATCTCCTCAATTCCTCTCCCTCAAATCCAGTTTTACTCGATCAGATGAACTTATGATCGAAGTTGTTCTCCCCCAACGACCCAACCCCTCTGCTTTGCTTTCTGTTCGGCTTATGCAAGACCTTTTTTTCCTAGGGCAAGGCAGCAACCACATGCATGTACTGAACTCATGATGCAATCCATTCCATCTCAGCCAGTACTCATCCGTTTTGCCCACAAAATCGCTGCAGTTCCTTTTCGTTTTAAGGCTGAGCTCACCAGACCTTCTATCCCACCTTATTCTCAAACCTGGTGGCTCGCTTGATTGGCAGTCCTGTAAAACAACTCAGAAAGTTGTGTAAATGCATCTTGTTAGGTTTGGTTCCACATCAGTAATTGATGGTGGGGGAGCACAACATATATAAGCGGGGGCAGCCCTCACCTAACGGACTGGTCTTTGAGCTGAGTTAGGCCTGAGGCCTGGTATGTTGTGGGTTCTGATGGACATGGGCCTTGAGGGGCGCTGGCTCGTAGGTACCGATCGCGCTGGGCTAAAATCCGCTGCGCCCTCTAACACATCTCCTGTTTTTGAGTAGGCATGCATTCATCAAATGAACCGAGTAAAAACAATAAGATTGCCTAGCTGCCTTCCTAGTAGACTATTGAGACAGCTAGGTGACACCTCAGTTACCTCTTAACCGTTTTGATGCTTTGTTTCTTTTGCTGAAGCAGTGCAGGCCAATGACCATGTCAAATTGTACATCAGCCTGCGCATGCAACGTACGCACACACGAAAAGCGTGGCAATGCCAAGTGCATGTGAATATATGTAACCTCAGAGATGTCTCTCACGTTTGCAGTGAAAACAAACATAAGATGACTCTGTCCCGTGCTCGCCACTGCTCATCTCTCCTCATTACGGCGCTGCTGCTCATTCTGCCTTCATCTGCAGCAGTGCCTCATGCTCTCTTCATCTTTGGAGACTCCCTTGTTGATGCAGGCAACAATGACTATCTCGTCACCCTTTCCAAGGCCAATGCACCACCATATGGTGTTGATTTCACATTCTCCGGTGGCAAGCCAACCGGAAGGTTCACAAATGGGATGACCATTGCAGATATCATGGGTAATGCCAAGTGTGAGTTTCATGAGTAACTGTGATTACATGCTGGATTTCACGTTTCAGGCACTGTGCTGTCAGGTGAAGCCTTGGGGCAGAAATCTCTTGCTCCACCCTACTTGGCTCCAAATTCTAGTGCCGCAGTGATGAACAGTGGGAACAACTACGGCTCTGGTTCTTCTGGCATATTTGACGACACTGGCTCTTTTTATGTATGTGAATTCACTAATTTCTTAGGTTTACATTTTTTGGATGTTTCTTCCTTATACATGTAAAACATCATTGTAGATTGGAAGAATTCCGCTAGGGCAGCAAATCCGCTACTTCGAAAAGACCAGATCACAGATACTGGAGACCGCGGGCGAGGAAGCCGCAACGGATTTCTTTAAGAAGGCGCTCTTTATTATAGCTGCAGGGTCCAATGACATCTTGGAGTATCTTTCACCTTCAGTGCCGTTCTTTGGACGAGGGAAGCCTGATCCATCATATTTCCAGGATGCCCTGGTTTCCAACCTGACATTTTATCTGAAGGTTCTACCAAGTTCTCACTTGCAGTTAAACACTTACTGCATCAGTCGATTGCTCTTATTTCAAACTGACATCCATTTCCCTTTCCTCAATGAAGAGGCTAAACGAACTGGGGGCTAGAAAGTTTGTTGTGTCCGATGTCGGGCCGCTCGGTTGTATACCGTACGTTCGTGCTCTGGAGTTCGTTCCTGCAGGCGAGTGTTCAGCATCTGTGAACCGAGTCACTGAAGGTTACAACAAGAAACTGAAGAGGATGGTCGAGAAAATGAACCAGGAGATGGGTCCGGGTCTACGACCTTGCAAGGCACTACTGTAGACCTCTTTGGGCCAGACGCTTTCTCAATCAAAAATGGAAAGAAGGAGTGAGCCTATCACCTACGTCATTTCTCAAGCAAAAATGGAAGCATTAAGTCATCGTTCCGTCATACAACATCTAAGGTCATCCCTTACTACTTCCCTACATCACCCTTCTAAGCTCCTTTGCCCTATGACAAAAGTCTACTTTGAATGATCATTTTACTATGACTAGGTTCGATTCCTGCTGTCTTGACTTTCTGTCTGGCCTCTATGCCTTCCTGGTGGGTGACCGTGACCTGGAGATGGTTCGATGGTTGGTTACTCCAGCCAGAGTTAAAAACTAGAAGTCCAGCCACTCACTTTGTTGTTCGAACTAAACTTACCACTGAAAAATATTTTGATTCCAGTGGAACAGTGACAATACACATACCAAGGTAATTGCTGATATTGACAAAGATGGTGTACATGAAATGGTGATTGCTGTATCCTACTTCTTTGACCGCTCGTACGGCGCTCGTATGACTATTTGCCCTTCTGGCCCTAAACCTAGATATAACCCCATGACCCTCAGTGCCGTCCTTGGGCTGGAGTCAGGTTTCCTTGGGTGGGGTTATCCCCGCGGATGCCCATTCAAGTCCTCTGTGCTTGAAGGTCGTCCGCCCTAGTCTTTCTTTTGAGTGAAGTTCTATACTATATATAGTATAGGATAATGCTTCTTACTATCCACCAATAGCTTGAACCTCTCTTCCTTCATCACTACCTATCCCGCCATCCATTAATTGTTGGAGAAGCTGGCTAGCTATTTGCTCGGTGCTCAGAGGCAGGATAATCTCACTACGATTCCAGAATCTAAATATATAACCAATGGTTTATAGTTGGATTCTCGGGAATTTAAACTCAAACCCGTGGATAAGGAAATCCACTTTCGCATCTCATATAGATGTTCTTTCTACTCAAAAATGCCAAAGGCGCGTGCGGCTAAAAACGCTAATTGCAAAAAGTCGTGTTAGCGCGCAACAAGCAACGGATTGAGCTGCCGCGAAAGCCAACAACCAACATCAGCTTCTAGGGATAGTAGGAGCAACTGGGGGTCTCTCTGAGCTGAGAGGTGTTTAATCGAATGCTTAGTGGGCCCCGGGGATGAAGGGAGCCTCTAGTTTTTTCAAAAAGTACCAAGACAAGCCAATGGGATGAACCCCTTATCAGGTCCCGAAGGGGGATTAGAGACAAAGCCAATGAGGAGCCGAAGACTTGCCTTGTAGGAGGCCAAGCAGCAAAGAGCGCTCGAGGAGAACCAGTATACCAGCTAATCACTCGTGCGATTAAGTCAGGTTGGAAAAAGGTTATAGCGTTCAAATCGTTTCCTCTTCCTACTACATACACGGCTATAATCGTTATATATTCTATTCTTTTCTTTAGACTCTTCTTTCAGCATCTCTTTTCTTTCCATTGTGAGTAAAAGGGAACAGCAGTGGGTCAAGTATGTTCATTGGTATCATACTGTGGCAGTAGATCCTGGTGTCTTTCTCTCAGCTTTCATAAGCACCTTTCGTCTCTCGTAGCTGTAAGGAAGCCAAGGAGAAGATCCGCATATTGTCCATACGGGTCCTCTTTATGATGAGGTTGCTAATAAGGGTGGGTAAGGTAAAGTAGTCCCAATGCTTTTTTCCTCGGTAAGGAACACTTATGGCATCTAAGGTACGCAATTTCTTGTGTTCGCGTTTAGCTCCTTGTACAACTTTGTATCATTCGATACCACTAAGCAGCGGTTAATCGGACATTCCAGAGAGTGAGAGATCCGTATCAGAACGATAAAAGATAGATCGAAGATGAAAGACGAGATCACGAGTACATTGTCGAGGGCGTTAATCTGACCGAACAGAGGAAAGATCACTTAGGTATCAAAAGAAAATATACTTTCTTGCGAAGAAGCAGCGGGAGTTTGGCCATGGATGGTCTAAATGGTGAAGACCCTACTCGTGAGGAAAGGACTGGATCAATACCGGGATTAAGTTCTCAAGGCAATGAATGATCACCAGATTCCAATTATTTAGAGAGATGGGCTATGGTAAGACACCACAAATACAGTACCTGCACGAGGCCGTACACGAACTGGGGAATGGCGGCGTGCACTCAGTCACGACGGAAAGTGGCACTGAGTCTCAAAGCTAGACTCGAGAAATGGGTGTGAAACTCGGCCGGCCGTGAGGTCGGGTAATCCATAAGGTTCGAAGACAGTGAAGGAACTTCACTGTCTTCCTTGATTGAGAAGAAAGAAAGCGATCTAGCAAGAAGAACTGTGATGTGAGAAAGGAGGAGTGCTTCATCGATTCTTTGGTTCAGCTTGTTCCAGAAAGAGCTTTGATGAGAGATTCTTTCAATGCACCAGACAAAGCCAGAGATATTGATGACCAAATCAAATGATGAGAAATATTTCTTTATCCTGGCTTTATGCAATAGGGAGCAGGTAGCTTTCCCTCAATGCGGACCAAGTGGGCACTGTCTTGAATGGAAGATCTCATCTTTGAAGTGCCTTGCACTGTAAATTTCGCAAACCAGGACCTTGATCTAAAAAAGAAACTATCGGGTCTGTGAACAAGATTTCAAAAAGCCCAATCTTAATATCCCTGAGGCCATTCGCCTTCGCATACAACTATTCCCATATTATGTATCTTCATTGGAAAGGGGTTTCCCCCAGTCTTAAGCACCTGCGCTCCCTTGGTATTGTCTACTGCAACCAACGAATGCTGCCTGAATCAATTTGTCAGCTATTTCACCGTACTAGAGAACGTTGATTTTTCTCAACGTTAGGAGCGACCTTCATGTATTGGTAACCTATTAAACTTACGGCATCTTTCTATTTCTATTGCGGGCATTTAAAATTGACCCGAGTCAGTGTTTGAACTTGATAACAACCAAGTGCTCAGTGTAGAATATTTCCCTCTAATAAAAGAGGTTGTTCCTTTTTGAGCTTGCCCAGCTCTCTTTTATTGCTACAGGAAAAGAGGACGTAGGTGACTTTCTCTTTCATAAGACAAATCATAGAATTTATATTTGCTTTTTTCCTTCCCTTTATGCTAGTCCTCGCCTATATACATCAGTATTCACAAAGTAATACTTTGCCATTGTTCCTAGGCTCGATGGTCAAAGCAAGGAAGAATTGACCTCAGCCGTGTCGTTATAGCTTATAGTAGATGAAGCTTACAAAGGAAAGGACAAGATGGAATGAAGTAAATCCGATTCAACCATTGCTAAAGATACCGGATACCTTTCCCCTGGAGGATTGTCCCGTGCGCTAATCCTCTTATTCGTATTAAAGTGGGGATGACATTATCGCCATACGCTATTTGATTTAACCCGGGCTTTGCCTTTGCCGAAACAGTTCCGTTGACATCCTTTGCCGAAGAACTTCTCTTCTTGGAAAACCTAGGATATTCCCTTTGATTTTGTTAGAGGAGCCTTTATCCGGATAGGAAGGTATGGTTGCTGGTATTAATCTAGCTAGTAGGAAGGAAGCCGTTAAATCCGATACTACCATTGAATGTATATACGAATCCCTTTTCGTAGCAAGGAAAAAGCCGAAACCTCGGAGCCTAATCCCGTAGAAGAACAACTTTCTATACTACATATCATGTGCTTTCCTAATGGTGGAATTGCCAAAGCTTTGGCCGGGTGGATCATTTCAGTACGAATACGGGGTATAAAAGATACCGGTTCTACTCCCTTGATGGTATGCTTCTCAAGTAGGGAAGTAGGTTTGGTTGGTTGGCATAGGACAGGGTGGATTCTGACAATCCTGAAGTGAAGTATAGGTTTTCAATCGATAGGAACTGCTGTTTTGTTGCTTGTAGCGACCTGGGAGGGGGCATGTACACAAGTATCTAACTACCTCATATCTGCTTCAAGTTTGACCCGAATGCCTGTGGATGGGCTTATGGTATTAACTTTTTCTTCCTAGATGCGTGGAGGAGAGAGAAATGCACTTAGCAGTACCACTATTGTCTGAATCTGGTACGTAAAATAGATTTTAGTAGTTTTTACTAAGGTTTTATTAGTTTATTACTCTAAACTAAATCAATGATTTGCAGGATACTTCCTTCATGGAATAAAATCGCGTTATAACAATAAGAATTCTGCGGGCCCTTTCCGCTCTAATCAGATAAAGGGGGGTAAGGACCCGCTAAGTTCCTACTTTTTCATGTTTACAATCTGGATCCTCCGATTACTATAGAGATGAACCCAATCCAGAATGCGAACCGTAAAAGAAAACACCTATTAAACCAATCACAAGAATACCAGTTACAGTACCTATCAGCCAAAGAGGAATTCTTCCAGTAGTATCGGCCATTTCCCCTACTTTCCTCCACATTTTCTCAAGTGGTCATGCTAGAGACAAAAACAGTCATGGATAGTTATAAGGATGGTATCCTTCCAAAGGGGATAAGAGAATTCTTACTACTCTCTTTCTTTCTCTCAATTAAAGAAGTAATTGGAAAATAAAACAGCAAGTACAAAAATGAGTAATAAACCCCAGTATAGACTGGTACGATTCAATTCAACATTTTGTTCATTCGGGTTTGATTGTGTCATAGTTCTATAGTTGGAATTTGGTTTATCGTTGGATGAACTGCATTGCTGATATTGATCCCAAGAAAAAAACCGTGGGTACAGCTAATCCGTGAACAGCCATCCATCCAGGGCTTGATGAGTCAAGAGCAGGAGAATAACTTTTATAAAGGCGACAATCGTCTGCAAGGCTGGATCCATATTCCATGGGGGAACTCACGTGGACAGGAAAGCGCTTCTTCTTGGTCTTTGTAAAATGGGCAAGACATCACTATGAGGTGTAGCGACTACGGTAGTTGATGTATGAATTCCGCCTTGACCGCTGAGAAGCTACTACTCTTTTTTTTGGTCTAGGGAAAGATTCCGGATTTTTTCCTTCTTCCTTTGATTCAGATATTTTTCTTTTTTTAACTGCCGAAATGTTATATAACTTAGTATCTAAAAAAGTCTTTTAAGTATGCAATGACGTCATTCTCATTTTGACTAAAACAATATAGAGCTAGATATGTCTGTATCTTAGGGAGAAGTACTTCCTCAAGGTTGAGCATTTTCTTTTTTCATTTTTTTTTCTATTTTGTTTTTAAGGCATTCTGAGGAATTTATTCAAGGGTGCCTTCATAAGTCCGTCTGAGTGAATTGAGACAAGTACTCCTAGTATAGTTATAGCAGGGTTTACTGACTTCGCGAATTAGTTCCAAGCTTTTTTAAAAGAGTTTGAGCTCGGCCAAAGACTCTTTCAACATCTGTTGGAAGCTTTGGCTTACTCTTTCAGACTCTGGCCCCTTCTTAATAGCAAATACACAGTTATCTGCATATATAACAACAAGAAATTCCTTCTTCCTTCTTTTGACTCAAAATATGAATCAACATGATATGTTTCTGTAAGAAGATATTCAAAAGAATTGGGGATAAGGGGCTTACCCGCTGTATTCCTTTAAAAATGAATGCATAACTTTTTCGATTCTGATCTTTTATATCACTAGCTTCAATCAGATTACAGAAGGCATCATTACCTTGCCCAATATGCGCGCTTAATGTTGAAATGAAAATAATAATATTAATATTATTAAAATAACCTACTATATCTGCTTGAATGAGTCTATCAACCTTTCCCAATTTTGGGACATGAGCGAAAAAGGGGATGACTCCTCTCCCTTTTCGAAACCCATGGGAGTACGTTAGAAAGATGTCTTCAAAAACGATGTTCAAAAGCCGTATCCATGACAATGATGTCTGCCTTATGAGGCTGTCTAATGGGGCGCGTCTCCCCCGGCTTATGTGGTTTAGGAATGCATGATCGATACATCGAAGAGAACTAAAAGGAAGAATTCTTTAATGACCTCTTAATCTCCTCCACTTGGGACTTGTCAAGAACTTAAAAAGTAGAAAACTTTTCCCAAAGCCAAAGGTAGTAAATAACACATAATAACATCAACAAATAATCTACAAATTCTCTTATCCTCCTTTTTAAAAAGAAAAAGTCTTTCAGACCTTTTTTTTACATTTGAAACTCATGTTCATGGTCTGTTTTATTCCCAATTGTTGCCCGTGTGAAAAGAAAGAAGAGAAATTGGGCCATGTTTCCCGAGAGAGACTGCCTTCTCTCAGGCCAGCAGTCTTATACTTTACTTATAGTCGACTGCTCTATGACGATCTGACCTCTTTCCTGGGCTCTGCTCGCTCGTCTACGCTCCGACCAATTCAGTAAAAATCGAAAAAACGATGTTTCCTTTCTCAAAAGAAATAGTAGTAGAAAAAAAGTGCACATTTTTTTTCCATTCTTTCGTCTCCCTCTCTTTCTTTCCAAGGAGATAGCCATATAGATCTAGCTATAAATTTTTCTATACTATCCCCCATCCGGATAGAGAAAAACCTATGAGCGACTATGCCTTTCTTTTCTTATATGTCAAGTCCGTTTCCGCTCCAAAGAAGAAGGTTGAGATCTTTCAATCTTATGTCGTGAGGGATGTGACCTATGTTAGGTCCATAAGATACCACAGCTTTTAGTGTTCTATGATTCACCTCCGAATAATGAGTAGGTAGTTCGATCCTTTTGATTCTTATCTTCCTCTTCCTACTTTTGATTCTTATCTTCCTAGTTTTCGGGGATCCGGAGCAATAGGTCGAATTTTTATATAAAGAAGACTTGTAAACAAAAGGACTTATCTTGGGAATGTAAACAAAAGGACTTATCTTGGGAAAAAGAGCACTTATTGTTCTTTTTAGGTTTTCGTTTTCCTCGACAACTTTGAGCTCCCTTTTCAGGCTTTCGTTTTCCTCGACAACTTTGAGCTCCCTTTTCATTTTCAATAAGAAGAAGTATTTGAAATGAAACAAATTCCTCTTCATTCTGTTGTGCTCAGCGAAGGAACTGCCTAAGCATACTTTTGCGGATCCAAACTTCTTTGTTCTTTCTAAGTCTTCTTTTTGCATATAAGAACGCAACTTTTGCAAAAACCCGGATTTTAGTAGTAAGCGGCATCCCCTCTGAGTTGTGAGTAAGCGGAACCATTCTGTTTTTGTTCTTCTCCAGATTCTGACCGGTAGGAATTTGCCTATGATTTTTCCAACTGATATGTCGATATAGAAAGATCTCCTTATTTCTTCACCGCGGGTTCTCGCGTCATTTTCTTTAAAAGATATTAGATCACCATGGGAAACTTTCAAATGAGTAATGGTTACCAGTCCATTATTCAAGTAAACCCTTCGATGACTTATCGGCTGCCTTGCTTGAGGAAGAGTGTCACTAAAACGGAGACGAACCGGAATCACGTCCGATCTTGTTTCTTGATTGAGTAAAAAAGGGATATATGAAGTTCGTTCTCTTCCTCTGTGCATCTCCCTTATGGGTAAATCCCCATAATAAAGGGACAACTTTCGTGTAGTTTGTAATTTGATGTTACTGTTTAGATTTTCTCTCCGAGAAAGATTTCTTTTAATGGATCTCCTCTTGTTCCTCAATCTTCGGAGAATGCGGCGTTGGATTAGAGAAAGTTCTCTGTTCCGAACATTTCCTGGAAGTAGACGACACGTTTTAAATCTTAATGCAGGCATGGCATATCTCGAACAATCCGTCTTTTTTGCCACATCGCGTAGAAAGGGAATCAATCACTCACACCAACTCTTCCACGAACCCCCCACGAATGGTCCTCCCTTAACTCAATGAACTTTTAGAATTCCTTTGCCTAGTTTTTTTCTTTTCAGTTCTCATAAGTCCTTGATATACTAGCCTCAATACTTGACCGACTGCGTCACAGTGCTCAGGTAAAGTGGCAGTGGTTGAAAGCGAGCGGAAACGTCAGTGTTTTCTGTGCGTTACGATAGTAGTGGTGAAATAAAATCCAATTCAAATATCTCAACGTAAAAGGAAAATCGTTTCACTTTGAAAGGAAAGACTCCAGCTAGCTATATGAGATCGAACTTCTTCCATCACTCTATCTACGATATTCATTGCACCATGATTGAAGGCCTACGCATCTTCTTTCAGGTATTTCTTATTGGTTGAAGGCTCGCCATCACTGAATATACGAACAATCAACCTTTCGTCATTACTCCTTCGTATCTCTCTCCCCTATTTTATATATAGCTTTGCTAATCTTTGATGGCCATCTTGTAAAGAAAAAGCAGATAAAAATGAGAAGGAATTTGTCCAATAGTAACAAATGGTGCCTCCACAGGTTGACATCCGATCCAACCTAGTAGTAAGCAATCCGCCAACCTTTTGTTTCATCAAAATTCCTCTCTACGTCATCTCCTTCTGAGGAGCTACTGCCTGAAATTCATCCCCACACTTTGCACAGGCCCGCAAGAGCATTTTTTACGTGCGGGTTACTCCCCATCCAACATTTGTCGATATAAACTGTCCACCTATTATATCCTTCCTGCATTAATCAATGCAATGGCAAGTGCATAATATGTCCTCAATGTAGGTTTGATGCGAGCACCTTGACATTTCTTCATGCAGCTCAAAAGCTCTAGTGGAATCGCCGCAACATCCTGAGATTTTAATATTATATATGTGACCACATCAGGGATTAGCCCTGGATCTCTTAGCCCACTGAAGATTTCCTCAGCTGAAGATATGCGTCCTTGCCCACAAATTCTATAAGCGAATTGAAAGATAGGACAGTTGGATGTATTCTTCTTCTCCTCAAATGAGTTCCTTATCACTGCATCAGATGCCCCGCATGAGATTGTCCTTACCAATATCTTTACGCGCACCCTGCTTTGGTTACCCACACCACCAATGCAACTAATTTATGATCCCAACTTCATTCCTTTTATTTATCCGCGTTATATCATTCGAGTAATCTTATCCCCACCTTCGTCAGAACGCTTCGAAGTCGTGTTCCAACTGAACGGACCCACATTCGGATATTGCAAAGTACACGGCAATGCTTGGGCTGGCTACCAATTCAAGGATGATGAGTAGGATATTCACTCCATGCTCTTAGGGAGTTCTTTATGCTGTGCGGTTACCGCCTTGCCACTATAGATCTCGTTCCTGAGATGAAATTCACTGTTCTCAGTGTAGACTATGACACTGTCCCATAATGACCAAGGGATGAAACCGGCTTTTACATAACTCAGCAGTTCCTTTGTGTACTTGCAGACGCTGGTGACGATCTGTTGTTAGTTCTCATGAGCACAGAAACTGATAAAGTAATAATTTACCGCTGGGATTCTGGGGTTATAAAATGGGTGAAGCCCTCAAGCCTCGGTGGAAGAAGTTAAATCAGTTCTCGCTTTGAGACTTCCAGATTGCACCGCAAGTAACGATGGAATGCAAGAAAGAAGACTCCGGAATGAAATCAATCAAACCCCCTACTCATACTACCCCCCTCTTCCCGATAAGCCCTGTCTTCTTCGCCATCGACTTTAACACGTAGTCCTGCCCGTGTGAAAGCTGTCAACACACCCCGCTCACTACGACGGTTCGACAACCCTACTACCATTCCCGTAAGGTGGGCGGGCTTCATGTAAGGTGGCCCTCTTCCGTATTGATAACGTAGATTTTAAGCGCCTAGAAGGAGGAAAGTCACGAAGTCATCAGTAGGAGTAGTGAAAGCAATACGAATCAATGAATTGAGGGCAGTCGAAGCAGACAGTAAATTACTTGAAATAAAGATAAATAAGTGCTCGAGCAATTGATTATTAAGTAAGTAGGCGGCGTAGAAGGGCCGGTTCTACTTAAATGAATGGCTCGTTCATAAATCCACTCGCTTGGCTGCAGTCCATTCCTACCGTACTCCGGCTATTCTATCTGTCTGTGTATCGCGTAGAGCACGTACTATGAATCCAAGTTCCCTAGTGTCAGACTCAACTCAGTCTGGTAGTGTCCCTGGTCCTATCGAAGCAGCTACTTCATCCCTGGTGTAAGGGCTTGTAGCTTTCAATGTGTTCTTTCTTGCAGTAAAGTAAGGAACGATTGATCTCTCTTTTTTGAGGGACCATAGGCCTTAGGCTTAGTCCTAGAAGGTTGAATGCTTTCGCTACGCCCCGCATAATGAAACCTATGTCTTAGAATTATGAAATAGCTTATATAGGCAATTATCAGATCCTTCCTCTATCTCATAGTCAAGTACGGAGTAGGAATCAATAACAATTGAATAATACATAATTATTGCTGCATGCATGTTCACCTAAAGCATTTCTTACCACTTAAGTGAACGAGGGGGATATCAGTATTTTGACTGACGGCTGTTGTCTAATTATTGAAATAGAAACACTCCCTTCCAAATGCTATTGCCATTCTCCATTCCGGTCTGTAGCAACGTACTTAGCGCACTAGTTCAATTTATTTATTTACTCTTCTGTATCTAGCATTGATAAATCAAACAAACTATGACAAATTAAAGGAGAGGGAGGGCACTCTAACCAGGCTATATTTTCACTGCTTCATGGATTTTCGTTATTGGGTCTCACCCCGGGAGAGATTTTCTGCATCAGCGATCATCGTGGGAATACATCTAAGTAGATTAGGCAGCACCGAAGAAACTCTTCAATTAAGCTTTAGTTCGTACTTCCCATCCTTCCGGGTACTTCAAAAGTATGTTCATCGGTAAAGACCGGAGTGGAGCTAAAGGATTGCTTGAAAGCAGGAATCCCAAGTGGAATAGAACGGGCGGCCGGTAAGTCTAATTGATAACCTTCGTATGCCTTAGCTAGTTCAAATACAAATCTCTCATTCCTAGCTTTTGTTGCACACGTTTATCTAATGTACTCCAAAGCGATAATCCACGTAACAAGATTTCTTTGAAGAACTTCTGAAGTGCTGTTTGTATATATTTGAGACAAGAAAGAGAAGTAGGCCAACTTTCACTAAATGCTCCTTATTTTATCTTCTAGAAAGTGTCAAACTTCGCTTCATGAAAACCAACACTTTGAAGTAGTGTAAGTGTATAGCACAATTGAATGTAGGATTTATCTAGTAGTAAATAAAGCGTAATAGTGGTAAGAATCTTTAGTGTTGTGTAAGCGGAATGGCAGAGACATGTTATACGTACCTGGATTCAGGTAACAACCAACTAATTCACCAACTTTTGGTATTACACGTTTAGACCTATCATCCTCTACTCCCCATCCAACAGGAACACAAACCATAGGGGTAATTTACAAGCAAGTGGTAATGATTCTACATCAAATAATGGTTCAACAAATGATTTTTGACTTAGGTACAAATTCACCAGCTACTTTCTTCACACCATCTGCTGATTTACCTGTTAGTAAGCCGCTACGACGCCCTCTCATAACCAGAAACTCAACTAAATAAGTGTCTATGGTGAAAGCCACTTTTGTGTAAACAGGAGTTCGATCCGGTCACCAACCTAAAAATTCCATTTACCTTCGTCCAGAGTCACAGCCATCTCAACCTCTGTCAGGAAACTTTCAAAGGGGAGTTTCTCATCAACTGATGAGCCTTGATGACTAGAAGTATGAAGGAAACTAACTAATTTAGTAGTAATTTGTTTTATATTTGTGAAAATCATGGTAACATTTATTGCTTATTAGAGGAGAAAGAATACAAAAGACTAGCCAAACAAGGCCCTAGCTAGACACAAAGGCTTCCATCCCGTAAAGAAACTCTCTATCAACTAGACTCACTGCCCTAACTGACTAAAGGAAGAGGTCATCGCAAGGCGGCTAAACATCCACGGGGAAAACTTCCAGGGGTGGCCCACTTCCAGGTAAACTCCCTTAAGAAAGATACTTACAGCCCGTGCCAAAAGAAGGGTACTCCCAGACTGAATGATGCACTTTGGGCCTTTAGGAAAGAGGGTCCTCGATCGAGAGAGAATCTGTAAATGATGCAAATGGTTCGGGAAATAGGTTCCTCAGAGCACACAATTCATTCATAAGCTTAGCTTTCTTTGACTCCAAAAAAGGATGATTCTATTCTCTTAAGAGTAGGTCGAATCCCCTATACCAATCTGCCATTTCTCCCCGACTTGGTCTGCTGGATGGAATGCTGCTTTTAGTTCTAATAAATCTTTATATTGATTCCATAGAATATCGAATGGATTCGTTATGTCACGACGGTCTTCGCCGCAATGCTTAGCTCTTTCCGATATACGGAGCAATTCACGTCTATATACCGAACTCGATTTGACTGCTTTTCACTTCATCCTTTAGCTAAAAAACCCTAGATCGCATGCCGTAAAGGATGGGTGTGGAAATGTTCCCGGGATATGAATGAAAATCTTCATCATCTTCTTTCGGTCCCATGGTGGAATGCCTTTATGCCAGCCTGTTCCCTAAGTTGGATAAGTTCATTGTGTTATTACAGGTAGTATTGCTCTCAAAGCTAGGAAGGAAAGCATGCTCAAAGAAGGAAAGCTCAAGGTCTAGCTGAAATTCCAGAGCCACTGCGAGCACTAAGTACAAAGCAAGACATACTGGTCTCATCTGATCCTTATGGGAAAAGTAGCCTGGGGATTGATTAAACACTTGGGAAATCTTCGAATAAGTTATTTATTCATGTAGCTTAGGATAAGTAATTTCTGTAGATAAGTGATTTATTTTAGAGTAGCTGGAGAAGAAAGATACCTCATATCTTCGGCAAACATGATCGCTATGGATAGACATGGATAAGCATCTCTAACGATCTTATAGTAAGTAATTCGTCGACTGGATAAGTAAAGGAAAGGTAATTCTTCGACTGGATGGAAATTCGTGTTGAACTTAAAGGCAGCCGCTTGACCTTACTGCTATACCGCTTAGCGCCTGCTGATTGGACTTCCTTACCTGGAAAAGAGCCAGTAACGCTATCAGTGAATAGAGCTGGTGTAAAGTCCAGCTAAAGTACCATACAGCCCCACAGGTAAAGAGTATGAGTGGAGGGAAGTGTTCTGCTCTTACAGGTACTACGGAACTAGTTCCAAAGAACTGCTAGTGAGGAATGAAAGAGTTTCTAGTGATAGGTGCTGCTATGAGTTAGCATAGCCCCAAAGAAAGTAGTCTGCGATCCCCTTCGAAGTAAGTGAAAGGGCGGAGCGAGCAAACCGGATAGCCCCACAGAGTATCGGCGACGATTTCCCGCATACACCGAATTCAACCGGGATGAAATTAGGAGAAGAATTCGGCATAGAAGCGACTTTGATCTTCGACGACCGAGGCCGTTGGAAGTGCATGAAATAAGAGATGCGAGCAAGTATTGTGAATATAAAGAAAGTCCGGGTCACACCAAGAGTGCTTGCAACTCAAAGATGAGCTCGAAAGAAGAGCCCGGCTGGGGAAGTTATATCAGTTCATCAAAAAGTATGTGAATGGCAAGGGAACAGGAAGGCTGGATGAAAGAGGCCTGAAGGACCCCCGCAGTGGAAATAGGGACCCCGGGACAAGGTAGGCCGAATAAGAAGGTAAAAGAAGGAGAGGAGACGAACAATAACCATTTAAAAATATTTCTAACGGATTCCTTGGTTCGGACCGACGAAGTAATGGCATTCGATCAACCCGACTGCAATCTTTTTCTGTCGGTAAGGATTGCACCAGAGCACCTTCTACTTCTAATAGGCCATGAACTATGGATAGAGAAGAATCATTCTGAGCGAGTCCATAAGAAGCGACCCACTTTTTCATCGGTTCCGGGGGAAGACCAAAGATCTTGCGCGACCGGTCCGCCAGCTCAAAAGAGAAAGAAGTCTCGTTAATCTCTTCATGCTCGTTCCAAGTTCGAAGTACCGTTTGGTTTGGCCAAAGAAAAAGCCGCTTCCTGACACGATTGCCTCTTAATATAGATAGATATAGGATCCATGGGGTTATTACTTAGAAGTCTATTTTGTACAAGATCCCCTCCTATCTGATAGAAAAGGGTCCCATGATCCCGAGCCGGTCTTATCTTGGCTCGCAAACCCCAAGTTTGTCTATGAAGAGCTAATCTAATTGTATTAGTTTCTATAATGGATTTCTTATGTGGAATACTAATGGATAGGGCCTCGTTGCTAAGTGCTACAAGATCTAGTGCACTGGAACTCGTGGTTATGGACCCGAATCCTTTAGTATGGAACATTGTCTTTTCCAAGTAAAAACCCCTAGTATATGAAAGAATGAAAAGGTGCTTTCGTTCTTGTGGAATAAGAAGCCCTCGTACCTTAACGAAAGGAAAATAGGAATTTATCGTTAGGTATTTGACCAAATAGGATCGTCCAGTTCCTATAGAACCTATCACTAAAATACCCGATAGGGCTAAGCGGAACGAAAAGGGTTTTCCATGAGATGGTAAATGAAAACGATTAGCTCCATGAGATGGTAAATGAAAACGATTAGCCCCACACGAGGGAATAAGTGATTGTCTGATAATGAGCAAGGAATATACGTCTTTCTGCTAAAGAGGATCTATTAAACTCAGAATTCATTAGATCCTTGTTAGCAATGTCAACTAGGTATCATAAGTAAATGGATCCCGGTTGTTCAATCCTTTGATAACCAAGGTCATTCTTTGCTAAAGAGAAATGATCACTATGGGTCAGACTCAATAGAATTGGATCCATTCAAAATAGCGAGAATTAGGATTCTTGATCCCTCTCAATCTCTCTTTCAATTCGAGGATCCGGAGAGTCATAGTCATCTCCGAATATTTGCCATCTCCGAATATTTTCGATTTCATTTTTCTATGATATGTCTTTCTATATGAAAATTGGTTATTTACGATGTACGATGATCCCTGTTAAGCATCCATGGCTGAATGGTTAAAGCGCCCAACTCATAATTGGTAAATTTGCGGGTTCAATTCCTGCTGGATGCACGCGAACGGGAACGTTCCATAAGTCTATTGGAACTGGCTCTCTATCCATGGAATCTCATCCATCATCCATACATAACGAATTGGTATGGTATATTCATACCATAACATAAGAACAATAAGAACTCGAATTCTTATCGATACTGGAACTCAGAGCATAGGAGGGAAAGTCGATTTATGGATGGAATCAAATACGCAGTATTTACAGAAAAGAGTCTTCGTTTATTGGGAAAGAATCAATATACTTTTAATGTCGAATCGGGATTCACTAAGACAGAAATAAAGCATTGGGTCGAACTCTTCTTTGGTGTTAAGGTAGTAGCTGTGAATAGCCATCGACTACCCGGAAAGGGTAGAAGAATGGGACCTATTCTGGGACATACAATGCATTACAGACGTATGATCATTACCCTTCAACCGGGTTATTCTATTCCACTTCTAGATAGAGAAACGAACTAAAGGAGAATACTTAATAATACGGCGAAACATTTATACAAAACACCTATCCCGAGCACACGCAAGGGAACCGTAGACAGGCAAGTGAAATCCAATCCACGAAATAAATTGATCCATGGACGGCACCGTTGTGGTAAAGGTCGTAATGCCAGAGGAATCATTACCGCAAGGCATAGAGGGGGAGGCGCGCCTATACCGTAAAATCGATTTTCGACGGAATCAAAAAGACATATCTGGTAGAATCGTAACCATAGAATACGACCCTAATCGAAATGCATACATTTGTCTCATACACTATGGGGATGGTGAGAAGAGATATATTTAACATCCCAGAGGGGCTATAATTGGAGATACTATTGTTTCTGGTACAAAAGTTCCTATATCAATGGGAAATGCCCTACCTTTGAGTGCGGTTTGAACTATTGATTTACGTAATTGGAAGTAACCAATTAGGTTTACGACGAAACCTAGAAATCGATCACTGATCCAATTTGACTACCTCTACGGGATAGACCTCAACAGAAAACTGTTGAGTAACGGCAGCAAGTGATTGAGTTCAGTAGTTCCTCATAGAAAATTATTGACTCTAGAGATATGGTAATATGGAGAAGACAAAATTGTTTGAAGCACGCACAGAACCGGAAGCGCCCCTTGTTTCAAAGAGAGGAGGACGGGTTATTCACATTTAATTTGATGGTCAGAGGCGAATTGAAAGCTAAGCAGTGGTAATTAAGACCCCCGGGTGAAAATAGGGATGTCTCCTACGTTACCCATAATATGTGGAAGTATCGACGTAATTTCATAGAGTCATTCGATCTGAATGCTACATGAAGAACATAAGCCAGATGACGGAACGCGGAGACCTAGGATGTAGAAGATCATAACATGAGCGATTCGGCGGATTTGGATTCCTTTTCTATATATCCACTCATGTGGTACTTCATCATACGATTCATATAAGATCCATCTGTCTAGAGATCGTCATATACATCTAGAAAGCCGTATGCTTTGGAAGAAGCTTGTACAGTTTGGGAAGGGGTTTTTTGAGAAAAAAGAAGAATCTACTTCAACCGATATGCCTTTAGGCACGGCCATACATAACATAGAAATCACACGTGGAAGGGGTGGGCAATTAGCTAGAGCAGCAGGTGCTGTAGCGAAACTGATTGCAAAAGAGGGTAAATTGGCCACTTTAAGATTACCATCTGGGGAGGTCCGTTTGGTATCCCAAAACTGCTTAGCAACAGTCGGACAAGTGGGTAATGTTGGGGTGAACCAAAAAAGTTTGGGTAGAGCCGGATCTAAGTGTTGGCTAGGTAAACGCCCCGTAGTAAGAGGGGTAGTTATGAACCCTGTGGACCACCCCCATGGGGGCGGTGAAGGGAAAGCCCCTATGGGTAGAAAAAAACCCACAACCCGACAAAGCAATCGGGAAATCTTTTTTCTGAAAGCAAATCTTCTATCGGGCTCGAACTCTCTTGCAATCTCATAACTGCAATTCAAACTTCTAGCTGAGTTCCACTCTTATAACAGCTATTCAAAGTAGAGATACGATAAGCTAACTACTGACTAATCAAACTGATAGCTATCTTTCGATCTGCTAAGTGACTACAATTCTTACTCGCTTATGGATACGGCTTGCAATTGTGATTTCTAAACCCACTGATACGAGACAGCGGAACGAGAAGCTGATTCCTGCTCTTAAAGCTTGCTATTCTTAGATGTGGAAAGAAGAATTAACAACTGGAATTGGAATTAATGCTACGTAAACGAGCCTTGCAGTCTGCTTTCTTCCTCTTAATCTGATAACTCGCCTGCCTCTGTATACGATGGGTCGGCTTTGCCTTGCTAACCTCTATCGTACAACACTGGATACGAAAACAAAAATCAGAAAAATTAGTAGCATGATTATGGGATCATCTCCCATAATCGAGAATAGTTTACCGGAATTCAAAAAAACTTTACCCAAAATTTTAGAAATCAAAAGTTCCATTTTAGAGAGGATCATAGCACTACTTCTCTTTTCCTGATCTTCCCGGCTGGAATCTACAATGGTTGTCTCCCGAACAAAATAACCAAAAAGTTCCAGAGGCATCTTCCATTCATTTCGATTTTGGTCTTTCTGCACCATATTTAGATCTTCCCTTTCTACGATCCGGAATTCCCAGCAAATCCTTGACTCCTCGAATACGATGGGATTTCACACCTGGCGAATCTTTCACTCTACCCCCTCTGACTAAGACTATAGAATGTTCCTGCGAATTATGACCTTCGCCTGGAATGTGAGCAAATATATCATGTCGATTGCTCAACCGTACTTTTGCTATCTTACGTAGAGCTGAATTAGGTTTTTTCGGTGTTCTCGTCGAAACACGCAGGCATACTCCTTGCTTCTGGGGACATTGATCCGAAGCTCGAGTACGGTCCGTGCGCCGTTTTTCTTCTCTACCATGACGAATCAATTGATTTTTTGTAGGCATCCCTCTTTCCTATGTCCTTTCCCCCTTAGCCCTTTCACTAGTGGTTACTCCCGATCCGAAGCACCCCTTTTCCATTCATAGAGAGATCCAATCGTCAAAATCAATAAAAAGGCCATCATGGACCAAGATCCAAACAGATCAATCTTGTTAGGAGGTACTGCCCAAGGAAAAGAAAAGGTGACTTCCGGATCAGGGATAATAAATAAAATAGGAACCGGATAAAATCGTATATCGAAACGACTTCTGGCATCACCGGAGGGATCGGAACCACATTCGTAGGCCGACAATTTTTCTGGATAGGTCGAACTATTGGAAGCAAATGGAAAAGGAACACCGAGTGGAATCAAAGAAACTAGCGGACTGATCACTAAATAGATACAAATAGGTGCAAATTCCGACATCACCAAAGCCCACTTCGTTCTCTCGCTCTCCTCGCGGCGCTCCTTGCTCGCGGAGCGGCATACCGAAAAAAAAAGACGCTCAGATGTGGATTCGAACCACTGAAGGATTTCAAGGGCAATGCCCCTAGCTCTTCCCACTGAAACAAGCAAAAAAGGATTTAAAGTCCTTTGCTCTAACCAGCTGAGCTACCAGAACCACTTGCCTAAAGTCTCTTTTCTTCATCTATGAGCATCCTACCCGCAGTGGAGGAGCTTGCTCAAGAACCGAGAGCCGGCCAGGGACTGGACGGCCCTCGTTCGGGAAGGTCTTCTTCGCTATAGACGCCACCAAGAACAAGAAAGGGGCGCTCCGCTCCTAGTCACTAAGTAGTGCTATTCTGTCCGACGGCGGACTCCATCAATCTGAGGTTCTTTCTCTCACGTAATTTCGCCCGCCCGTTCAACTTCCGTGCCGGAGGAAATGGGATTCGAACCCATGATACAATCTTCTTGTATGTCGATTTAGCAAACCAATGCCTTAAGCCACTCAGCCATACCTCCAAGTTGTTGATCGGAATTGGATGTGCCGGGTTGGTTGCCCGAAGATCCACTGCGTAAGCCGTAGCGCGCGTACTCTTCTTTACTGAGCGAAAAAGACTCTATCCAGATCTATGGATCTCCCCAGCGTCCAAGCGAGACGAGACCCCATCCAAACCAAATCCGCCACTCGTTGGGCGAGGCCTTGCTTTCTATGAACACCTCACCACTGAATGAGAAACTTAGCCTCCGACCCGACCAAGAGAGAAGACAGGGTCAAGCCGACGCCGCCCTTCCTCACCTGCCTGAATGGAATGAATATCTCCTTCGTCTAGTCGAGAAGGGAAAAAGCCCGGCGGGGAACTGGACCGTGACTCTTCTAAACCATTACATGACGGAGAAGTCCATTCTCGTCATGATCGATCCACGTCCTACCATAGTGCCCGGAGAACCAGGCTTGCTTAGCTTACCAAGCTAGCTTACTAAGCTAAGCGCGAAGGAATTTTTCTAAGATGGCAGAGCTAGCCAGAAGGTAGCCTAGCTTGCTTCTAGAAGATTCTATAGTGATCCACAGGAATCGGCCTCGGGTGACGCCTCCCTAGTCGTCGAAAGATTTCATCCCTCGGTCGTTAAGGAGCAAGAAAACGGATGCGCGTTAGCGCAACGGCTTTCGCGCTAGTTGCTCAATCCGTTGCTTGTTTGGTTCTAGGTTGAGCTCACCCGCCGCCCTACGTCAGTAGTCTTCCTAACTTCTATTCCCTTTTTTTGCTCTAAGGTAAGGTCCTTCAAGAACAGCATTGCGGTCGCAACGGGGCTCTGGGTGAATATTGTCCGCCCGTATGAGCCGGGCTGTGAATATTTATAGGTCGGGGTCTTTACTGAAAAACCACAATACTACACTACAACAATTTGAAGAAATCCGCAAGTGACTATAATTTGAATTCACTAGTCGTGTTGAGGCTTATTTCAATATAACAAATCTGCCAATCCCGATATTCCCACATTTCATTCTGGTCCAGTGTCCATTCCTGAATGAAAGAAATGAGCTTTTTTCTGCGCCCCTTCACTCACTTCTGAATGACTCCTTTAGCACTCCCTTTTTTATATAAAAAAATAGATACAGTTTACCTTTACCATACCTTCCAAGCAAGAGTGTTTTTTGCAAGCTTTTTATAGCCGCTTCCTAGGGCAGGGCAGCAAGTCTCTTATCCATATTGAAAGCAGAAGTTTTCAAGTTTTGATAACAGGTTCTATGAAAAGCTAGCAATCCTGTGAGTTTTCCAAAAGTGAGGCTAACAATAGCTATTAAGTCTACTCTTATGGAGATGATTGAGTGGAAGTTGGATAAGGATTGGAGTCGGATAGGGTGGGAGTAGGTCCAGCCGATAGGGCCATAGGAGTGGTCCGGACGAGCTTACTCTTAGCCATTGGAAGTAGTTGCTGATGGAAAAGTAAGAGTTGCTTAGGTTTAGTGTTAACTATTAAGTTTTACTCTAAGTTGAAATTAAATCTTTAGAAATCACAACTAGAGGGTTAGTACTTGGATCGAACTCTCGGCTTTGGGGCATTTTTTCTACCTTGGGTGACCTAAGGAGAGAGAGGGATCATCAGTCTGAGCTATGGTTCCTGCATCGAAAGGATTCAAATAACGTACCAGAATATGTACAGAGGCATCTTCTTTATCTCTCTATATGGGAAGAATTAAGGTCAAGGACTTACCTTTTCTTTCTGAGCTCATTCTTTTCTTCCCCAGTACTGTGCATTGGATCAATTAGAACTACAAATGTGCTTCATCTTTTGTAGGTTCTGGGATTGCTATTCTATTTGAAAGAGGATGGAACGTTGGACATACGAGTGCCCTTCGAGCGATGGAGGAACCGCCTACACATCCCCACCTTAATAGCTCAATTGCAAAAGGAAGAAAAAGAAATCAATCTGACTAACCTCTCTCTCAGCAACATATCAGCTTTCTAGCATGCATATTTGAGAGTTACATTGCAGGAGAAAAGATCAGCTATACTTTTGTTGTTTGAATAAAAAACAATTAGCCACACTTGTTTGAATCCTTTTGTATCAACCCATAATTTAGCATCAGGATCCATGATTCTTTCCCTTGATAAAAATAAATTCTGTCCTCTCGAGCTGATGACTAAACCGACCCACCTCTGACGAGAGGATCAACCACTGCCATAGAAAGAGCAGCGACTAACTAAAACCAAGGAATCCATCATCTGGCGTATTGGCAATGGGCGAACTGTCCGGGTGTGGCGTGATCCGTGGATTCCCAGAGCCAGCACTCGACGACCTACGGGAGCCCAAGGCCCCTGTCGCATAATCAGGGTTGCCGGGTTACTAAACGCAGAAGGGCGGTGGAATGAAAACCTGATCCGTGCGACGTTCAACCAGGAGGACTGCGCGGCAATACTGAGAACTAAAACCGCACCAAGTCTGGGCGAGGACTTTATTGCGTGGCACCCGGAGAAGTCAGTCAGGTTAGAATAGAACTAGCCGACGCTTTGCTTTTTCAAAGATAGGATCCCGTATCGTATGCTTTTGGGAAGGTACGCCACACCCCGTCTCCACAGGCAAAAGTAAAGCCGGCAACGGGTATTTTGAGGTCTCCGCCGTAAGGAATTGGATGTCAAGACGACGATAGAGATTTGAGCTGTAAACACAAGAAGTAAACGCCAAATTGGGAGTTGGGGTTCCTTAACTTAAGTTGACGGTGGAACCCCTTTGAACACCCCGCCTAAATGGGAAGGAAGCTCTAGAAAAGGAGACGAGCTAACCTACGACTATTCACTAATAAATTAAAGATATGCCATCAGACTCGCCTATATAGTTGTTTACTTCCTTGCCTAACTGTTTACGGATAGTCAGTGGTGAAAACTAGCTCTACGAGAGAAGAGAGTAAGGGAATCTTACTCGACCGAGAGGAAGCGAAGCGCAGACTGGAAAGCAGGAGTTCAGTGAAGTATGCCTGCTCTAGCTTTGAATTCGAAAAGAGAAAATCTTACTTCGTTGGAGATAGGAATTCCCCTTCAGCGAATGCAGACTTGAAGAAGGAAGCATTATGAAGGGGGTTGTCTTCTTTTCTTCAACTGAAGTCAGTGTGGCTTAGGCGGGTTATGAATAATAGGGATTTCCAGTATTGCTTTGATAAGCTAAAGTAGTGTAGTAAGGTTCAATCTCCCAAGAAGAGAGGAAAAGAAGGTCACATATGGTTCTTGAAGAAGAGCTTGTACGGGCTCCGAGGCAGTGGTCAAAGAAATTCGACAAGTTCATGGTCGATCGATACCTTTCCATCCCTGTTGTGGGGGCAGATGAGCCTCCCTCTGTTCTTGCAGCTGCCTTAGGAGGTCTTTAGCAAGTCGGACTCTTCTGGTTAACATGTATTCACGATTCGCCAAAGCCGGAAGCTCGGGTAAGTAGGGATCCCCAAAGGAGGTGGGGGGTGTAGACGGCCCCTTTTTTAAGTGGGGTTCAAACCTATTTTCTCTTCCAATTTGGATACTGATTTCTTCTTCAATAGAACCATCCGCTTTCTTTTGAATCTTGTATACCAATTTACATCCCATAATGTTTTTGGAGTCGGTGTAAGGAGCTAGAACCCATGTTTGATTTTGGGCTAGGGCATCTTGTTCTTTCCTAGCCAGTCCCAAGAAAAGGACTGGAGACATAGCTTACTCTCTTATTAAGCAGTAAAGAAAGCTCTTCAAGCAAGCCAGTGAACCAATTCCATATGCTTGTTCTGCTTGTCCGAAAGAGACTTAACTATTCTAGTTACGTTACGAGTTTAGGAAAAAACCACAATAAGTAGCTTTCCCCCCATCCGATGCTTGTTTTGCTTTCTACTTGTGAATGAACCCATTCCGTTTTTGAAAGAAGCAAGCATAAAAGGCTATCGACAAAAGTGGTACGCCACAGAAAGTGCAAACAAACTTATCAAAACCCGGTGAGTGAATGCCTGTGCCTATGAGCTTTTACGAAAGCCCAGGCTTTTCTCTGATCCAGTGAGTGAAATCCAAGCCTATTCAAAAGCCTATTGAAACTTTCCTTGCTTTAAGGCCTATGACCACCTATTAGCTTGACTTTACTACTTGAACCAGAAGCAAGCCCATAAGCAGTGAAATTCGAGGAATTACCCCCATTTATACCACCATGCTTACTATTTACCGCCCTACACCGTGAAAATAGACAGATTTTTATATTATCTGCCGCTATTGAATTGACGACATGGAACACCTAAATCCTATCCTACAGACAGCGCCTATTAGCTAGTTATTGAACTTACTGCCTCCCTAACACTTTGAATGTGTTCATTTTATTGATCTGCTTCCTTCAAAGAAGAATCAGTGTTTTCGTTCTCTTTTGACGGATAAGTTTATCGATTTGGACATCTAATGAAAATATAGGGATTCCACTTCCCTTCTGCTTGCTTTTTGTTTCATTGGATTTTACTTTTTTCTCAAGGGATCACGTATAGAAAGAAATGGTTTCCTTTCTGGTATTGATTTGCACAAATATCATATTGTATGGAAATCCATGCATTCGAGTATTTTTCCGTGCCAGTGAGCATTGGCATAAACCCAGTTCAAGTTCCAAAATATTCCAGAAAATAGGGTTTACAACTAAGCTTGTTTGTTACGAACCATTCGTAGTAGTGTAGAACCAAAATCAAATCCAATAAATAGGTTGTACTGGTAAAGGATTCTGATTGTTTCATTTCTCTTCCTTTTCTTTTGTTCAAAAAGCAAGGGTATCGACTATAGGGATTCTACGGAGATGAGATGATTTAGCTTTATCTATCAATGCAAAGCTCGTGCACTTCTTGGAAAAAAGGAAAGGAAAGCTTGGGAAAACCTAAGTTAATGATCAATAGCAACAGAAGGGAGGTGCGAATGAAACTGCCGCCTCAGGGAATTTCCTTATTGAGTAAGATTTCCCTTTTGCCCAGTACAAAAACAAGCTGAGGATGATGTGGTGCTTTTTACTTTATGGGGTGCGAGCTTTGCTTTGAAATTGGTGGGCAAAATAAAAGATTATCCTTTCACTGTCCTTCTGGATTCTGGATGCAACTTGAGCTTCATTGATTCCTCAGTAGCAAAAATCCCAAAAGTTCCTCACTAAAATTCAGACCAGTCCCTTGGTGATAACAGTGGCTAATGGGCGCGGAGGGTATACTGCGAGGCTAAGTGCCCCAATGTGAATTTTACATGAGAGTTATGAAATTGGGAATCCATGATGTTGTGTTAGGGTTTATTGGATGAAGAGTCTCGGGCCTTTGCATTTAGACATGAATGCATTAAAGAATTCAGCAGAGGAGAAAAGCAAGTCGAGTTGAAGGGAGCTCGAAAGTTGCAAAAAGGACAGATGAGCCTGCCTACCTGATGAGCAAGGTAGCCTTTTTAATGAGCTGACTCTTATGTTGTGCAAGTGTGACCTTTTAGATCTTTCTTGTTCTACACTAATGACACCACCAGTTGAAACTCTGGTGGAAACAACCACTGAGATTTTTCAAGAACCTACATCCCATCCCTCCCACCAAAGAGGAGCAAAGACCACTCATTCCCATTGAAGGAATTTGAAAACCTAGCGCCTAAAAGCTCTTATTTGCTTATCGATGAAAATCAAAAAAGAAAAGTACAGAAAGGTGCAGTGAAAAGCCATGTGAGTGGTGAGTGGTATAGGGCGCAATATGCAGATTTAAGCCTTAGTCAGTCAGTAGAAGTGACCAACAAATTCCGAGTAGACAAGAAAACCATGACTATTGAGGAAAGAACATCATCATTCAGATTGGCTTTACCAGAAGCAACAAAAAGGAAGAGTGTAGTTGATGAAAAACAAAAGTGGATCGATACCACACCCATGAATTGTTCATTTTCAATGTCTGAAAGCGGTGAGTCAGTTGGTTTACTAGTGAAAACATTATGGGAAAAAATCCATCAACCTCCATACTCAGTTTCAGAAGTCAATGAATCCCAGAATTCTTAGTCTGAAGAGGAGAAAGAAGGTTGGCTAACCAAAGATCAAACCAATAAGTATAAAAAGAAAGGGAAAAACCAATCATATTGAATTACATCGAGGATCAAAAAACCTCCTGGCTAGTTAAGGTACTAGCTGACCCCAGCTAAGGCGCCACCCCCCCTTAGCGGACTTTTCCACCCACTGCATTTATTGATTGAAAACCGGAGGCAAATACTGTAAAAAAAACCAAAGAGTCTTGTATAGAAAGATGCAAGGAATTAGCATTCATGTGTCAGGGTTGGTCGGATCCTCTTTGCCATCCGGGGGATTGCAAGAAAAGGGAGTTCTTTGAAGTAGTAGTTTCGGCAAAGAAGTTGCTTGTCCAATTCTATACCAAAAAGTAGCACCGGATTCAATTCCCGAAAATCGGAAATCAGTTCCTTCCTCACTCAAGAAGGGCCCGTCGCTTCTTTAGTTTAGAGTAATAAAAAAAGAAAATGAGATCTTTAAGGCATTACACTCTCTTCCTCTTTAGAGGGGTTACAGGGCTATGCTCCTTCCAAGAGGGAAAGTGGGGCGATTCTTCTTCCTGTAAAGTTTCGTGTTCACATCCCAGTCTTCTCTGTACACTAGTGCTGCTTCCAGTTCTATGCTATGTATGGTAGTCGTTTGACTCGGGAATCCCTGAGCCCAGCTTTTAGTCCGTGCCTGGCAGTTTCAGCCGTGGTCCAGTCCAGCAGCCTCTTTTCGATCCAAGAGTCGCATG
>JAJQMO010000012.1:961218-978718 GCA_022530915.1 Paspalum notatum
TGAATCGCCTTGCCTTGCTTAAAGAGGTTTATGAAAAACCGCCCGTGGAACTCTTGTTTTGAGGAAGCAATGAACATTGTCTTTTTCCATTCTCAATAAATGAGGAAGGAGGGGTGAGGTCCTCACTTGCGAGTGAGGCAAGGCTTTCTTTTATAATACATCCTACCCGATTTTGGTTGACGATTGCGTTCTATTCCAATTATTAACTTGTTTTTCTTGTCACTGCGGCGAGACCAGATGAGAGAGAGAACTATTTTCCATTTCCAGACAGACCCCGAGCCGAGGTTGGAACAATTCTTTATTTTTTTGTTGGTTCCTTCTTTCTTATTTAGAATAAGTGAGTCTCTTCCATTCGGTTCATTAGCTTTAGGAAAAATAGAAGCAGCGGAAATTCTCGCTTCTAAAAGGCTTAAAGGCTCTGATCAAGGCAATGAACATTTTTCACTTGGAAACTAATAAGAAAGGAATTCAAATCATAGTTCAATACAGACTTTTTATCCTTTAAGAAGGGTTAAACTTTCCTTCCAATACTTGTGCGCTTTACCCATCTCTACTGAACAAACCCACTACACATCGCTGGCAAAACCTACATCGAGTGGCAGGGTATGTGTGTAGGCCTTTTCAAGGACATTCGAAACAACATGTCGATAAATAGCTATAGAATAGAAGGGGCCATAAACAGGAGAGTCTTGACCATTTCGTGGGTGATCTTTCAAACTCTTGTTTTTCTAGCGAAAGAACGCCCTTCTGAGCGATGATCTCCTACAAGCGAGTATAGTAAGGTTGACTTCAATTGAGACAGAAATGTCACTGGTCAGCTCCTTAGCGTGACAATTAACATCACTTTCTTATTACCTAAGAGATTAGATAAGGGAAGAAGGCAGGCCAAAGCTTATAGATTCGGAGATCGTACTTCTAACGCTTTGTCTGAGTCAGTCCTACGACCCCTTCCGGCTGAGACACGAATCCTAGCCTATCTGAGTCGCAGAATGAAGGGCTCTTCAGAAGGCGCCACCCAAGTCTCCTTTGAGACTTCGGAGTCAGGAATGATTTTTCCAAGGAAGGCGGATTTTCTTCGTTCCGCAGCACGAACAGGGTGTACAGAAGATCGATGTGCCATCTTTCTAACCACGTTCATTTGTTGTATGATCAGTAGGGAAGGGAGCCTTTGATAAAGGGACCCCCAACCAAGAAATCTACTGTCTCAGAGCGACAGTCAAGCTCGTATCGCGGAACTAGAACATTTCTTTGATTGATAGGTCAGATAGGAAGCAGGCAAGCAAACCAAGTTATAGGTTTGGAAGTTAGAACTAGGAAAGGTTGTCCTGTGACTACCTTTGAAGTCTTTGGGTAGGACATCAGGCTAAGGTCTTATGATGAGCCACGCGCATATGAGGTTTACTGCAGCCCTAAAGCTCTGTCCCCTATCCTACCACTAGATCCCCTATGCCGGAACATGAACAGAGAAAGCAGTGAGTGTAGTCTTAGGAACGAACCCGGGGTTGCTCTCGCAAAAAGATTGTACTAAAGAAAGCTAGAAAGCCCAATTCCAAGCAAGCAACCTCTGGTCCACGGGTCGGTGAACGAATGGGTTTTGGGAAATATATAACATGGACTCGATTGAACAAAGGTGGCACCGCTCAAATAGCCCTTCCCCTTTTTTAAATAGATAACCCCTTAAAGGAGTCACTGTAGAACCAATTGATTTAGCATACTTAAACTCTTCGCTAAAGTACACTCCTATAAATCGACCCGTTGGAAATATCCGCACTCCTTTCTCGTCTCGGTAGGGCAACACTGGCTTATGAATGGATGGGGGGCATACAACATACGCTTCGATAAATCCAAACAAATCCTGGGGTAGAAAAAAAGGAGAAATGCTGTGGTGAATTCAAAATCGAAAAAGTAAACTTCACTTTACTTAAGATGAAGGAACCGAGTGCCGAATTGAAATCTCAACAAAGAAATGAAAGCATAACTCTTTCCTCTTGTTGTCCTATTACTCTTTTTGCCTGCCTTGTTTGTGGAGGTCCCGGGTGTCTACGGCAGATCCGATCAGTCTCGTGATGAAGAGAAGTCTTTTCCGATCTTCCACTAAGAAAGATATCGTCACGACAACCAAATTTGCCCGGTAAACTACTCGGGGCTCCCCACGGTTTAGTAAAAGGGAGGGGATATTTTCTCTTCATCTGGGGGTTCATTTCATTCATTATTCATTATGAACTAAAAAGTGTAAGGCTGATTAGTGAGGTCTTAAAAACTTCATACAAGAAATGATCAGCCATTCCAATGGTTGTGCTCGAAAGGCAGTTATGAATCGATTGACTAATCCAATTCCAATATCTTGATTTCGAGCAGCAATGCATCGTGAACCAATATATATATCGTCTGCTAATACACGACCAATTAGTGTTTGGCCAAAAAGTTTTTCCGTCATCCCATTTTGAGGACTCACAGACTCTGATAGTACCACAATCTCTTCTACGCACAATAATATGTTGAACTACTTCAACAAGTCTACGTGTAAGATAGCCAGCATCCGCTGTTCGTACAGCAGTATCTACAACTCCTTTTCGGGCTCCATAGCAGGAAATTTTATATTCTGTCAAAGAAAGTCCCTCGCGTAAATTGCTTTGAATAGGTAAATCAATCATTTGTCCTTGAGGATCCGCCATTAACCCTCTCATACCTACTAATTGGTGTACCTGAGATGCATTTCCTCTGGCTCCTGAAAAAGACATTAGATAGACTGGATTAGAAGGATCCGTTATTCAAAAATGGGAATTCATTTCTTGTTTCAAATATTCACTTGTAGCATACCATATCTCAACGGATTGGCGTAATTTTTCTACCGCGTGTACAGCCCCATAATAATAGTGTTTCTCCAAAAGAAAACTTTGTTGTTCCGCGTCTTGGACTAACCATCCTTTAGAGGGTATTGTTAAAAGATCCTCGATTCCTAAAGAAATCGATGTAGTAGTGGCTTGATGGAAGCCCAGAGTCTTTATTTGATCCAGTATATGGGATGTATATCCCATTCCGAAATGATCTATTAATCTGCTAATAAGTCGTTTCATAGCAGTTCCGTCTATCTCTTTATTATGAAAGACCAAGTTGGCCCGTTCCGCCATACATAAGTACCCCCCTTTTTTGGCTGAGTAGGATTCGACAATGGGCCTGAGTCAGTGATTCGAAAACTTAATTTACTCCCTTTCCTCAATCTCAATCTGGATTTGCGCGGCAAAAAAGATGGTACTAGCAAAATCGGAATGCCCCCCGAAAGGGGCATCGCCGAATCTAACTTCCTTGTTTAGATAGTATATGAATAGGCCCGACTAAATCCTTGTATGGCTTCCTCTATTTCTCTATAAAAAGAAATATGACCAAGAGTGGTTCGAATGTATATAGAACGGATTTCTTTTTTTCTATTTCCCACTACTAGATAGTGGGCATAAATCTCATGATAAGTCCCAAAAGATTCATATTGAACTTCAATCGGAACTTCTCTTGACCCAACGATGCGTTGATCTAGTTTCCATCGGAGCCACAAGGGACTGTTTAAACCGATTCGTTTCTGTTTATAAGCTCCCAGTGCATCATAGGAACTAGAAAAATGGGGTTCTTTATCTTTCGTATACTTATAATAATTGTTATTATTGTAGTTTACTTTTTTATTTGGAGAGTTTACGCAACTATTATATCTATTTGCACAAATACCTCGACGGTTTCCAATCGTTAATACATAAAGTCCGATAAGCATGTCTTGGGTTGGCACGCAAATAGGATCTCCAATAGCGGGAGACAGGAGATTCATATGAGAAAACATAAGTAAACGGGCTTCTGCCTGAGCTTCCAAGGATAAAGGTAGATGAACAGCCATTTGATCCCCATCAAAGTCCGCATTAAAACCCTTACACACTAATGGATGTAAACAAATAGTACGCCCCTCTACTAAAGTGGGTTGGAAGGCTTGTATGCCTAATCTATGCAGGGTAGGTGCTCTGTTCAACAGTACAGGATGTCCCCGCATAACTTCTTGAAGTATTTCCCATACAATGGGTTCCTTTTCCCAAATTTTCCTTTTAGCAATCCTGACATTAGAAGTAGCACGTTTCGTGATTAAATCGCGAATTACAAATAGCTGAAAAAGCTTTATTGCTATCTCTAGAGGTAATCCACATTGATGTAATGAAAGCGAAGGACCCACAACAATGACAGAACGCCCCGAGTAATCGACCCGTTTCCCAAGCAGAGTCTCGCGAAACCTCCCCTCTTTACCCTCAATTACATCTGAAAGTGATTTGTATACTTTATTGTGACCATCCCTCGTCGGTTGCCCGCGGGACCCACTATCAAGAAGTGTATCCACGGCTTCTTGTACCAATTTTTCCTGGCACATTACTAAATCTGCTGGTGCTAATTCACTTCTTTTTAATAGATAGGCAAGGTTGTTGTTCCGACGGATAACTCTCTTATAAAGTTCATTAATATCCGAAGTCACTACTTTATCCCCAGACCTATAAACAATGGGTCTCAATTCGGGAGGAAGAACCGGTAAATTGTACATACGAATGTCAATCTTCATTTTTGTATATTAATACACTGGTAGGGGTCGATCAGGCAAATCCCAAAGCGGACCCCTGCTGCCGGACTGCTCTACTGATCTTCTCTCTCTTCAGACTCACTGAACCTTCTCAAAGACTCCTTTTGCACTGAGAACACAATTCAGAACCCTCCTTCTCACAAGAAGGCAAACCTTGTACGTTGATCGAATCTTCTTTCGCATCCAGAAGAGAGGCTGTGGGCTATCCGAGAGAGTGGTTCAGGTGACTACCGGAGTCATTGATTAAGCAGGTCAGATGGGCTTAGTAGGGCTCGAACCTACAATATCACCGTTATGAGCGGTACGTTTCAACCAATTAAACTATAAGCCCAATCGGATCTCTACATGCCGGGAAGAGCGGACAGAAAGAGGAGACCTTTGCTCTATCTCCTTCTTCCTCTTCCCGGGGCCCCGGAGGGGTTCTTTGGCAAGCCCTATTAAAGAAGCTAAGTGACGAAAGTCACTCAAGTAGTGAGTTTGAGAGTGACCGTTAGGGCGACCACTTGTACTTCTAGGCCTTGGCGACCTATAGTCTTGTTACGCAACACAGCTTCACTCGATTCAGTAAATCAATAGTTCAAACCAGCCCACTAATAGCTTAGAAAGTGCCCCTTCCACTTTGGTATAGTTGACCCTACCTATTGACTCAAGGTAAGACCTCTGACTCAAGGTTCATAGGAAGGGGGAACCCAGACGTAGTGGGATGTAGGCTTCAGTTGTTTTGGTACTTTTTCACTACCTACGTCTTATTATTTATTTTGTAACCGGCTTTTCACCGGCAGGTCAGTAGGCCTTTTAGAAGGCGAACAAACGAAAGTTCTCCGCGGGCGCTAGCGCTATCTTGTTCGCTTTTGTCAACAGAAGTCGCGCGTAGCGCCAACTAACTGATAGCTGATAGAGCGCGGAGCCCCGAGTCTAAGCGAGCAGAGCCATTTCTTTCTACTGTCGTCAAAAGAAAAAAAAAGTACTAAAGGCGAAGGGCATTCTGTTGTACAGCTACTTTGGTTTTGGTATAGTTACAAAGGTAACCGGTAGGTGACTGTTGAATCGACAGTAGTTACGAAAGGGGGAAATAGCTCAGTTGGTTAGAGTGCTGGTCTGTCACGCCAGAAGTCGCGGGTTCGAACCCCGTTTTCCCCGCACGATCTTCCTCTTCCTGCCCGACTCATTTTGTCTTCACTGGAAGCTGCTGATCCCAGCGTAGCATTCAAGACAATTGTTCCTTCTTCGGTCTCCCTCCACCCCCTTCGTTTGTTGTGGGTCGCGTCTCACCGCAGGCACTTAATCTTAATGAATGAGTGAAGATCTTCCTTCCCCCCTTGTGTCTTACCAAGGACTGAGTTCCCACTTGTGGCGAAAAAAAGTATACCATCCCACCCGGCCTCCCCCGGGGGGGTTAAGGTTCCTCTCGGAGACTGCCAGTCTACAAGAAGCTGGCAGAGCTTTAGCCATTGGACCACATCCATCCATCCTCCTACCTAAACAGTGACGCCTTTTCTTGTTCGTTCTTCGAATTACGCTAGTGGAGACGAATTCCTTCCGGCTAATGAAGATACTACCCCAGTCTTCCCATTCATTCCCAGTGGATCCTTCTTATCCCTTTTCATTGAACGAACCAAGTTCACCTATACGAGAGTGAGGAATAGAAATCCTACAATCAACTTCCCACTTTTGATGTCCCGTTTGACGATTCTGCTGCGTCTTTAGAAAAAAAAAGGAGAAGGACAGGGGTCGCTAGTCAGAAAAGCTATAACTATCAATTCGAATTCAGAATGAATCAAATCTCCCCAAGTAGGATTCGAACCTACGACCAGTCAGTTAACAGCCGACCGCTCTACCACTGAGCTACTGAGGAAGAACGGACTTAAGGAAGCTGACTCTCTTGGACCAACCAACCGAAAAGAAAAAAAGTTCGTCACTTTTTATCTTTCACATACACCGGGAGAAAGGGTGACGATAGCAATCCCCTTTGCCTCCCCGGCCGGGGAGCCTCCAGGACAGGACAAGGGGGGCGGCGGTCAACCATCAACTCTCGATATGCATATTGATCAATCGATCTCTGCGTCCTGCCAGTTCGCTAAGTAGACTCACTCTACCGAGGGGCAACTAAGGTTGGTTCCTGCCAATTCCCTTGCTGATCAGCAAGGGAATTGGCAAGTATGAGAGAGGACTCTCTCTGTCTCTCCGAGTTTCAACTACTAAGTGAAGTTAAGTAGCACTTCAGCTATTCTAAATGTAAATAGATTCCGATCAAGCAAGCAGGAGAAGGTGGTCCTTTCATCTCTCTGTCTGCTCCATGCTCTATAGCCTAAGGATCATGAGCAGGTTTAATGCTAGAGGAGATCTGCCTAATCATTCCGGTAGATGAAGTAGTGGGAGGTCACGAAGGAAGTAAGGGGGCGTGTTAAGTTGAGAATTTATAACATTGTAGCATCCTTTTGACGGTTGGGCTTTGAGTTGAGTTCTTTTAAGAATAAGAACTCTTAATATGAAAATACACATCATAAAATGACGCATCGAGCGAGACCATTCTGTTTCATTGTGAATGAAAGACGTTTTCGACCAACAACATCTACTCATGTCCAGCTTCGTGTCATTTTTTAACACTGCGAGCAAGCGGGGGAGAGTCAAGTCAAGTACAACACAGGACTGACGAGGTGGGGCGCGCCAAAGCAACCCGGGACCCCGGAGGGGTCACTACAAAAGCGCTGGCGCCTTCTTTTGAAGGTGAAAAACTACGCTTCAAATAAAGCTAAGAAAAAGAAAAGGGCTGCGCTAATGGCAAGGCGCAAGCGCCAGGGCAGCTAGCTCGAAATCCGAGAAATCTAATACCTCCTTTCAGTTATGAGAGAGAACTCCAAGGCAGGATAAAGACTGAGTTGGATTCAGCCGCGTGGGGAATGAAACAACATTAATGGAATGAGTTGAGGCCTCCTGCTCTTTTTGAGAGTCAGGGGCAAGCCCGGCCTAGCGCTTTAAAAAGGGCTGTCCGCATTACTGGAAAAAAGTAGTAAAATAAAAGTAGGGGCCACGTAGACTATTCTGAGGTGGTATGCTAAATCCATGATCAACTGATGTAGCTAGTGTGACTAAAGCTGCTGCTATTGGCTTAACAGGTTCTAAACTCTCCCACCCGATAAAGGAATTGAAAGACTACCCCGGGCCACGTAGACTATTCCCTTCCGCGGACATTCTTTTATAGTCTAGAAGGAAAGTAGCAAAGCCGAACGCAAATACACATGCAAATTGCGTCGACTACCTCATCACTGTCCAAAATGGGGGATACCGCTATTCATACATGGATGGACGAGGGACTCCGCTGACAACATCAGTAGATGACTTTTCTCTTTTCTCGCGGAATGCTATTAACGTTGGAAAAAACAAAGTTCTCAAACTCACCCGGAGGGTGATAGGTAGAAGCATTAGTACCTAACGGAGCGGTATCTAACCAAAAAGGGGGGTTATGTTCTTTTTATAAACAGGATGGAGCATGGCTTCCTTTCTTCTTAGATACATTTCATTCATTCCATTTCTCTATAGTTTACACTATAACATCTTGCTAATCCTGACAGATCTCGAAAAGGGTGGGGGCACTAGAACCAAATCTACATACACATAGAAACTTCCTATCTCAGCCAAGCTAGCACCTTCATCCCACCAATGCATTGTACGACTCTCCACCCTCCGCCTCGCCTTTTCCTCCCTCATGAAATCTTAATTTCCCGCAATGAAATTCGATTTCGTTCATGTCGGCGGTTGGCAAAACGGCCCTGAGATCCGGGACTGGTAAAACATGGGTGCCCCATTTTATTTTCCGTGCTCCGCCTTAGTGCCCTTATGAAGGCGGCGGGGAGTCCTTAGCCTTTGAACCAAACTCTAGGGAACGCTCAATTGCCTGACGTCTCAACTGCAATGGTGAACTCAGTGACATACACTGAAATGGATTGCATCTATTGTTCCAAACAAGGCTGATATTAGCAGGGCAAGCCCTTCCATGCAATTTCTTGCTTCGCTCTACAGACGAAAGTGCCGGATAGTCAATGGTAACCAGAAGATCTATGGTTTTCGAGAGAAGGTAATTGGAAAAACGATTCATTCCTTTGCTTTCTTTCAGATATATATTCAATAAGATGATCTGACCTTACCTGAAAACTAGATTCATGAAGAAGCCAAAAAAGTGCCGGGCTTAGTGCAGCCCAGTTCCTAGCCAGTGTTCAGTTATTTTTTCAGAGCTGTCCTCCAGTGCGAGTTCCCTTTAAGCTGCTCTCTATTTGAAGCCAAAGTCACTATTTCTATCTTTCCTGTTATTTCGTACCTATTAGTATATATATATGGAGAATACCAAAAAGCTATCAATTACGCATAGGAGTTGTATAAAAAAGGGCCCTGCTCTCGTCTCTGCTGACGAAGCCTTTATCTCTATCTCTGTTATCCTCGTACCTGCCGATCAGATCTCTTCGACTGATAGAGTCTATGCTATTGGTGAAGCTGGTTCTACCTCAACAACAGGATCTGCAAATGGATTTTCAACTAACAGCCTCTGCTTCAATTTGTGATGAAAGGTCGACTAGTTTTCACCGAATCTTCAATTACGCACCGGTCACTTTTTTCCATTTTGACCTGTTACGTTCAGTTCTGAAGGCTAAAAAGTTTACTTTCCGAAGGCCTAAAAACTATTCGTTTCTAAAGTGGAGAAAGCGGAACCTTTCTTTCCCAGAGCGCTGTAAGCCCTTCTGTCCCGCTTTGGGCCTTCTACCTGTCGAACGAATCCAGACCCTGCTTGAAAATCCGCTTCAAACGAGGTTGCTAGCCTCCCATTCCCTCACCCGAGAATTGCATTTCCGCTTCAGCTTCCTGACATCTGTATTTCTATCCTATCCTCCTCATTATCCTCCGCCGTATCCGGCGTCGGGCTCATTCAGCCTTCCATATCTTATTTTTTCTTATTGGTATAGAGACTCAATCCTTCATGGATTAGGAGCACAACGCGGAATCAGCAAAATAAAAAGCTAGGCGCGTAGCGTACGAAAACCAATCCGAAAAAGTGCAATCAAGGTTGGGTAAAGAGGATTCCTTCGTGATAATAAACCGAATGGTGAGCTGCTTCGTAGCAATGAGATCGCGGATGAAAGTAAATCTCAATATGCTTCGTCCTGGCATGATAAATTGGATTCGCTGCTAGGAATGTGGCGCCGAGGTTATCACACCAGAGTATAGGAGGAGGAAGAGAGACACCAAGTTCCTGAAGAAGAGAGCGGCTTTATTGAGACGAGGGTCAAGAAGAAGAATATGCCTGCTTGCGATATAAGACTGAAGCCAAAGGTTTGCCAACTTTGGTCTTGGATGCCCTTCCTTGGGCGGAATAGATGGAAGTCAGACCATAAGAAAGAGGGGCACTCGCTCGCTGTCGTAAAGTAGACGTGGGCAAGAAAAGACTAAAGCAAAGTATCTCACTCCAGGGTCCCCTTCATCATTGTATTCATAAAAAAAGGGCCTCCCTAAAGTGCAGAACCTGGTGGATGGGACAAAGAGAGCCTCCGTGGGGTAGGTTCCATAGCCCCAAGACTTCAATTGTGTTTAGGCCCTCAACCTCGACGAATCCAATTTGCTAGGGAAGAGAGATTCCCCTCATTTATATTTCTAAGGGAAGTTCAAAAAGAGAGTGAAAAAAGCATCAATATGACACATCAGCCAATACATGAAAGCACAAAGCCCCATGATCATTTAGTGCTCAAAATATGTATCAGCCTTCCAAAAGAAGTTGCTTTTCTCGAGTTAAGACAAAGAAACCGAAAGATTTACAGAGGAAGAAAAGTGCACTATAAGTCTTGTCAAACAACTGATTATCCGCCGTAACCAAAGCATTTGTGCCTCCCCATCAGAAGCAATCAGTGAAAGCACTCCAATATTAGCAAGTTGAATGGCTAAATATGTATCAATTCACTAACCATTTGCGCTGGTGTCAGATGTGACACATACAGCCCAGTAGTCTGTCCTCGACAGGTTATATTGATCACCAGCATAATGACCAACAGAAAACAGATAGTGGGGTACTAAGAGAGGTTATGTCGGAGCTGAAACCAAAGGAAGTAGGAATTGGGACAATAGGAGATGTACAAGGTGAGAGAATAGCTGGACGGAGAGGTGATAAACCAGGGGAGCTTAAATCCCAGATAGGTAGTGTATTCCTACAAGGAACAGGTGCTTGTGGTATCCTGTGGAAAACCAAATGTCCTGAGCGAAGGGACTACCAGAAAAGCATTAGGAGATGCTGAGTACTTGTTTGGATACCGAAATTGACTCCCGAAAGGCTATTTCCTTGCAAATCGAAAGCCAACAGCTAGTACCAAGCTTTCCTTGCAGTGAGATGAGGAAAGACCCAAACATCAACAACATATGAAGACGTAGATGCATCTGTACGCGTTTTATAGAAATCATCAACCGGAAGACGATTCTGAGCATCGGAGTCAACTTACGCCAGGGATTAGTATGGAGATTCGCGCACTGGATGGTTGCTCCACTGAACCTTGACGTAAGATATGCTGGTACTCCTTTCGAAGAAAAAGCATACCACAGGCTCATTCATTAGAGACTATTAAATAAAGGATAGAGCAATTCCTTTTTTCAAATAGGAAAGTGGAGGGACGTTGGTTTCTTGTAGCAAACTTTTATGTGCTTGTACCTGTCAATGTATTGGTAACCCCAATTAGTGTCATGAGGGAAAACTACACTTAACAAACTAAGTTGGAATAGATTACTCAGAAATAACCGTAGAAGAAAAAGAAAGGAGGTTGCTACAATTGTAGCAAACCTGGGATGGGACACCCATGCCGTTCATTTACCAACGAACTCTATTTTGCATATTTCATTCTCACATTGCGAAATCCCTCCCGATCTTTCGATCAGTGGAATCGAGTGGTGCTTTGCTATCCTCACTCCCATTAGGAAAACCTATGGCACTAAAAAGTCCGAAGAGTGAGAGCGAATGGAAGACTTTGAATGAGCTGAGAGAGTTGTGTAGCCGCCGGGGGTACTATTTGGGGACAACTTGCATGAAGAAGAAAGATGATATGGTGACAGCAGTGCTAGAAGTACAACTGCCAGAATTGCGTGTCACAAGAAGTGCAATTGACAAGAACACAAAAGAGGCGAAAGGAAAGCTCTGCTTCCCTTGTTATGTCAGAAGCAAAACCAGTGAATACCTGGTTCGGTACTCCTACTTCCAGCAAAGGGAAATATAAAAGATAGTGGATGAATTGTTGCAGCAGGGCTTCGCTCCTCAACTAGCCCCTATGCATCGCCTATCCTCTTGGTCAAGAAGAAGGACGGGAGCTGGAGGCTCTGTGTCTACTATAGAGCTCTCAATACACAAACTGTGAAGAGCCGGTATCCCATTCCACTGATAGATGATCTCCTTGACCAATTGCGTGGTGCCACCATTATCTAGAAAATGGACCTCGGGATACCACCAGATCAGGATGGAAGAGAAGGATGTGTATAAGACTGCATTCAAGACCCACCAAGGCCATTTCGAATACAAGGTCATGCCATTTGGTCTGACCAACGCACCGGCCACGTTCAACAATTTGATGAACATGGTATTCAAACCACTGCGGAGAAGGTTTGTACTCGTATTCTTCGACGATATCCTGGTGTACAGTGAAGGGTTAGAATCAAATGGTGACCACCTCAGGCTAATGCTCCCCCTTCCACTTTATTTGAGTTAGGCAGAGATTGACATCTGTGGTTTACCATTTCAACCAGAGATTGACATCTCCATCGTAACCTTGGCAGTACGAAAGAAAGGTAGTCCATGATGGGTTTGAATACCTATTCTTTTGAGAAAGACAGAGTTAAGATGATCCTTGGTCCGTTGAAAATCGGAGACACATCCAAATAGGTTCTTGCGGAGAATAGCCTTTTCCTTAAAAAGACCTAACTTCACGAAGCCTTAGAATAGTTTCGGGTAGTCTTTGCCTTATTGGTAAAAGAGACCGCCCCTCAAAACGGAGACCTCGAAGTCCCCGCAGAGCTGAAACCTCTCCTTGAAGAGTTCCGAGACATCGTTCCAGCTGATTCAAATACCTAACTAAGCGACCTGAATGGAAGGCTAACCAATGAATGAATTGTTCTCCCCAGCTGTTACGAACTATCAGATGGTCAAGAATTGACAGGAATGAAGGGAATTGATTTCAAGGATCAGATAAAGAGGGAATTTCAGAAATAAGAGTTACGGGAACAACTAGTCGAACAGAAGCATGAGTTAAGTGGTGTTGCTAACTTCCTTACTCATTGTAGCTGCTTTGATGGGTGGATTGGACATGGAAGGATTGAAATAACAAGAGGTAATGTGAATCAGCTAAGGTTGCCTTTTTCAAGCAAGTAAACTAGTGGCTTCGCCTACCTTATTGTGTTGTAGACATCTTGAACAGTAAGTAAGGATCAACTTAGGCTTAAGCTAGAGCTGCTCCTTCTATCACATCGGATTCTAGTAAAGAGATGGGCCTTCTCGTCTGATCTCTGCATCAACAGGAATGCGGGAAAAGCTTCTTCTCTATTAGGACCTAATAGCAATAAATAGACCAGCCAGGCGAGTGAGAAAGGAGGAAACATTACTCTCTTTCTGCAAAGTCCGAGTCCCATTTGATGAGCCAAAAGAACCATCTCTATCTCTTCTGATATTCCAGAGATTACTCGCTCACCTACAATGCTTTGGGCCCAGTCTTCTCTATGCATGGATGGCTTTGAAAGAAAGATAACTAGAATCAATCTCTTCTCCTAGGAAAAGAATCGGATTTCTTCGAAGAGCTGCGAACTTGACCAGAAGAAAGGTCAGTGTAGAGAAGCTCGGTCAGTGATAGTCTTCCCCCGACCGTATTCTGACTATAAAATCCTCTTCTTCTATTACAAGTTCCGTTCCTAATGAAACTACTCAAAAAGTACGTGTACAATACAGAATTGTTGTATGGGAAGTTTACTATTGGATATAACATGAGAAGAGCAAGCGGAGAACCTGTGTCCTTTATCATAGGTCATGCTATTTCTCTTTGGAAGATTCAAGTGGGAATGCTGTGCCCAACATGGATGTCTATGCTATTATTGAGAAAAAATGAATAAAAAAAGCAGCAGAATACGAGAAGGATTTCTTTTCTTAAAGGGTGTATACATTAGAGTGTACCTGCTTGGTAGGCATGAAATCACTGACAAAGAGTTGCCTAGCTCCGATGAAATTGCAAGCATAATTTGGAATTTAATAGAAGCGGGCATAGCTAGGGGTGAACCACGAGAAGTTAGAGCAAGAGCTCTGGGTAGGTATCGTAAATATCCTGAGTGTATCACGGCATTGAAGCAGAAGAAACAGAAATGTTTTCCTTTCATTGTAGCCGATATAGAGACTGTTATACTAAATAATGTGCTTGTACCTTATGCTGCGGGGCTCTTAGTGGTGAATCCGGGGGATGATGTGGCTGCCATGGATGATCAAATAGACACATTTTTTTTTAGATTACAATTTGATAATACCTTCCCTTGAAGAAAGGAGTAAAAAAATGTTGGTAGATTTTATAGAGCGTATAGCCAAACTGGGATCTACTCACAAGGGCGCGAAAACAGCTTACTTTTCTAATTTCTCACGATTCGATGGTATTCTCTTAATGAAGTTTTTAGCCAGTCATATGGTCGAGTACACCATCAAACCGCTGATGAGGAACAAGAAGCTTTACCAGTTATAAATTTATAGGAAAAAAAGGGGGAATAAGAAATTGGTGTTCCATCTACGAGATTCATACACTCAACTCCCTAATAGTCTAGAAACATTGGCTAAGACTTTATGTCCGCACTTAGGTTCAAAAGGCTCAATAGCACATGACGAAGTTCAAGTGTCTTCTCTTCAGGAAAATAGAGCACAATTGTTGGATTATATGGAGCTGGATATCAGTCTTTTAGGAGGAGTGCTTTTATTCTATTTCCCGAGGCACTCTTCAACGATTGAGTCCCGAGGCACTCTTCAACCACTCTTAGTGCTATCGTCAGGGTCACCAGCCTACTGTACCCTTCTTTCTTATTCTGGCCTTGTCTAGCTTAAACAGAAGAGGCTTGGTTAGCTTCCTTCCTTTCTATCAGGTGCTGTTCTTTGCTACCAACAATTCATGTTGTACGCGGTAGTGCACTTGCTGGCACTAGACGCCACAAGAAATCGTTGGTATACAGCTTGTGTGCTTAGTCTAGCCTTGCTAGCAACCTCTTGCTACCAGAGGACTACCATATACCGTTCCTTGCTGTTACCGCAAATCGATCAATTCGTTACTTTTCATCGGAAGAAGTAGCACGCAACTCGGAAAGAAAAAACCTCTGATGCAATGCATCTTTTGCATAAAGATGCTACTAATGTAATGCTTAGAACTGATCTATTGCAAGGCACTGATATTCGATTCCTATCAGAACAACTCATGTGTGAAGTAGATAGATAAGTAGAGTAGCTTTAGCTTGCTTTGTTAACTTACGTAATGTTGCGTAAGATATGTGAATGTAGTTACGTGAGCTTGCTTGCCTCACATTCCTAATGTATTGTTGACAACGCTTGCAATAGGGCGTAGTAGTGTTGCGCTGGGTCGTCTTGTTCGGAAGCTGATTGAGAAGATATGCTGGCGAAAATAGGATGCGTAAACCTTGGACTCATCATAGCTATGCTATGGCTATGTACTAGTTGACGAGCTTGCCTCCAGTACTTGATAGATGCCCATGACTCTCTATCTTCAAGTGATCTTTGCCCATAGGCGTAGTAGTTGTAGCGAAGCGGCATATATCGTAGTTGTTCGGATAGCAAGCTACCTGACGTGATAAGGCTACTAGTGCCCTCCCTCCACTCATGCCTACTTTCACTAACCTATAGCTATTGCATGCAAGCTATAATCAAATAGGTTCCATAGCTCCGGCAACGTTGGATTGGATTCAGGACGAATGTGTCGTTAAGAGGGTTTTATTTTCTGTGTTCCTCTCTTTTTATTCAATTATGAAACATATCTTCTCTTTCCCATCAAGCTAGGCTAGGCAAGGTGCGCTTCCTTTCTGTAAGAAGAGAGTAGCAACGTTGTAAATTCATTGTTCACACACACTCTCTGTGAACTATCATCGGTATTGAGATGTGTAAGAAAAATTACGATTGAAAGCGAGTCAGGTTTAGCTCGTACAGAAGTCCAAACTGAAAAATAAACTTGATAAGAGAAGTCCTAACCTATCGTCCAAAATTACTTGCTTGCGGCAGCTCAAACGAAACTGCATGGGCAATCTATATCATAACACCGCTGCTACATTTCAAAGTTCCGGGATCCATACACGGTGGCTAAACCTACAGAAAGAAAGGTTGTCCGTAAAAGCGAAGATCAATATAGAGATGCTCAGCAATAGCCTCTTTCCTTTACCGAGACTATCCCGTCTCAAAGTGAATCTGCACTACTTTTTAGTAGATACAGACTGAAAGAAATGCATGCTCAAATTCAAAAACGAAGAAGCTCTGAACATGGTGTCTCATGCCATCACTCACTTTCCTTCATAATTGATTGAAGAAAACCTTCTTCGGATTTCCTTTGTTCGAAGCACCCTTAGGCCTAGCAAATCGATAATCGACTCTTTCTTTCGCGTATGAAAGCAATGGGAAATTCAGTACGAAAGAAATCAATCTACATCAATCACTTTAGAGTGAACTTTGACTTATCGAACTTCTCGGGAATACACTTACTATTCACTCGCTTTCTGTAAAAACACTTAAGTAGTCTATAGCTCGTGTTACTCGTTCGAACATTCATATCAGCTTGATCTGGCTCTACACAAAAAGAAAGACACGCACGCGCATGCAAGAAGCGACGGGTAGCTTCACTCCTGTCCTTTATTATTGTTTTCTCCCTTCTCGTCTTTCTGGCTCTACACAAGCTTAGGCTAGGCGCTTTTCAAGACAATTTGATAGGAGGCTCAAGGGTTAGGCATTGGCTCAATCTTATCGCTAGGCTACGAAGACTCTCCTTTCTATTAATCTACTCGGGAAAGAAGAAAAGGCGCGAAGCAAAATAGCGAAAGCATACAAGCCAGCTGAGCAATCGTTTGTGCATCCCGTCTTCTTTCTTCTTTTTACTGCTCTAATCATCTTATGCAGTCCCTTCGTCTGATGCAGAATCATCAGCGACCCATGACGGCCCTCTCGTCAGACCTAAGCCACTTTGCAGTTTAGGCATACGACGCAGCATGGGCTCTGGCCCTTGCTGCTGAGCACCTGGGCCCAGTACCAATCTTACCCACTAGAACAAATAAAGGGTCCAACGATCTGTCCAGCTTGGCAGTATCTGATACCGCTTCGCGCCTTATACAGGCTCTATTAAGCGTAGAGTTCGATGGCCTCGAAAGGGACTCGTTGGATTGGTTTTTTCACTTAAGTTGACTTCACACATGCCCAATCCCAACGTTACGAGTGTTTGGTAAACTGACTCCCAAGACTTTGTTTTAAGGCTGGCCTCTTTTTCGAGTTTTCTTTCTTTTCCATAATAAATTCGATCCATGGGTATGCTCGCTGGCAGGACAAATACTCTTCTTCAACGATTTTTAGTGCACCATCAGTCCTATTCTATTAACATAAAGTACTGGCACGCAAGCCTAAGCTCCGAACTTCTCATTAGGGTATACCTCTCTTCTGAAGCTGGTAGTTTTGTTAAGCTTACTTCCCAACCAACTGCTCTTGTTCCTCCGGGGTTTGAAGTGGCGGTTCACCGGCACGATGGCATACCCAAGTAAAACTCCCCTTTTCCAACCCGGTCTAGTAGTTCGTTTTCATATACCACGCTGCGCGCCTCTCTGTTTAGTTTTCCACATCATCCCATTTTCCAATTATCATAGTAGTTTCCTCTACTG
>JAJQMO010000012.1:983718-990209 GCA_022530915.1 Paspalum notatum
TAGTCTGTGAAAACTGCTCCCAAGCATCCCGCCAGGTTGTAGGCAGGGAACCGCTGCCACTTGACTCACCGGAGCCTAATCCAATGCAATCATTATCTTCATTCACTAAATTAATCACATAATTGAAACTGAAATCCGCGCGCAGTAAACCCATATATTTGAGAATTTCGTTACTTACCCATATTTGGTTATCTTTTTTAGCTTTCGCTAGAGATTTCATTAGACATTTAAACTTAAAATCTTCCCCAGCCGAACGACTACTAAATGCTCGGCTAAGTGCTCTCCCCTTTAGGCTTTGTATCATTCTATCTCTCGTCATCACTCGATCAAACCCGAGACTTGACATTGTTTCACGCTTTTCCGATGTAGCCATTCCCAAGTTTTGAATTAGTTTCATGCTTCGCATTTTACTTCTATTGACTTTTTAAGAAAGAGATTATTCCCCTAGAGCTTGTAAAGAAGAGATCGCGAACCGGGAGTTGGCGCCCACACAACAGGTAGCTTGCTTGCCAAGCCGTCCTGTCAAGCACCCGCGGCTCTCTTTTGATCCTTGGCTCGACCAATCAATAAGAGAACAACTCACCAACACAAGCAAGTTGAACGAGTAGATCAATCCATCTGCCTACCCGCTTAATCAGCGTAGCAGGCATGCCCACGGGAGGCACCCTCCAAATCACTAAAAGCAGCACTATACCACCACAACTAGAGAATCCCAATGCGCTTTTCACTAGGAAGACGAGGATGCTATTCTTTAAAGAACCGAGCTTGACAAGCATTTCCCATCCATCTTTCCCCTTCTTGATGAGCGCACCACGACTCATTCAAAAGAGAGAGTAAAAGGAAGGATTTCCCATGCCAAAGGATCGGAACAGATCGGGTCTCAATCCATCCGTACTTGCAATTTCATCATGATCCTTATCAACTGAGCTAACTTGCGTCCAGTCTTCGAGCAATGATGTGAGACATACCAGTTTCCCTTACTAGAGCCGAGCGGTTGCCAGGCCCGCGTCCTTCCCTAAAGCTTGCTGAAGAGACACACCTCATTATCATCTCAACCCAGGAATCTCGGAACCCCATCCGTAACTGAATTTCTGTAAGATAAATCCACTCCACCCTGTCTTAGGCTTTCATCATATCAAGTTTTACAGCACATAACGGAAATTTCAGATTATTCCAGGTCTTAATTGCATGCAAACATTCGAATGCAACCAAGACATGTGATAAGTCTTCCCGGCACAAACGCACTTTGCTCCATAGAGCAAAAATATCCTAAAAGAATTTAGAGTCTGTTTGCTCGATCCAATCTTATAAATCACATTACAGAGACTGATTGGTCTCACAATTGGGAGAGATCTGTCGGCCTGGTCTTCTTTGGAATAAGAACAAGAGTCGTATCTGGCGCCTCCTTTGGATTCAGCTGACCAGTCACAAACTCCTGAACCGCCAGTAACACCTCATCTTGAAGAATGCGCCAATACTTCTGAAAAAACATAGCCTAAGCCCATCCGGCCCCGGGGACTTCAGGGGACCCATATCAAACAGAGCCCGTTTCACCTCTTTCAAAGTAATAGGAGTGCACAAGCTATTATTCTCATATCCTTCGAGACCTTTGGGTGTATTACACTCAAGAGTTCATCCAAATTTTTGGTTTCAAATACAAGAAGTAGGAGGGGTTTAATCATTAATCCATTGATTCTTCTTAAAGTTCTTACTTACCTGGATATGGGATTGAGGGGAGGGACTTTAGTCTTTATTTCACAAGCAAATAGTATAAAGAGATATATCGAAGGGGGACTCGCATCTGAGATGTTTCTAGAGGTTAGTAGATCATTTCATATGGCTATGTTCTATTTGTAGGAATAAAATAGGGATGAGGCTGTGGAGAGATGGCTGAGTAGTTGATAGCTCCGGTCTTTAAAACCGGTATAGTTCTGGGTTCGAATCCCCTCTCGGATAGTTAGAGTTAGGGATGGGAGGCGGACTCTGGATTGACATGCAAGGAAAGAAAGAGAGTGATGGCATGAAACACCATGTTCAGAGCTTCTTCGTTTTTGAATTTGAGCATGCATTTCTTTCAGTCTGTATCTACTAAAAAGTAGTTTTCTTCCATGGACGGAATAGTCTCGGAAAAGGAAAGAGGATAAGCAAAGCAAGCAGGGGACTAAGGGGAGTTGTCGGTTGAAGAAAATGGTAAAAAGAGTAATCATTTGGGATTGGGGGAGGACTGTGTTATTAGGGACAAGCCATGTCATGATGGTGTCTCTGGCTGGGCTTTGTAAGCAGGACAAGGATTAGACTAGTTCTTCAAGCTTCTCCGTTGCGGCAGGTAAACTAATAATCGAGAACGTCAAAGACGAATCTTGGGTAAGTGTATCTTGGCGGGTCAACTAATACTAATAGAACGTCAAAGCCAATATCCTTGACCGGATTCACCTACTTTATTTGATCCGAGACCACTACTCGATTCCTGAGTGCCTTCGTTGATTAGCTTTCTCGGTCAAGGACCATAGAATCCGAATAGAAGAAAGGAACAGGAACAGCAGAAGCTCTTCCGGTATGTCTTTCTTTGAGAAGGCAGGAAGTAAAAGCTTAGAGGTGGAGATAAAGTGAATGCCTTACGAATATCTGGCCTGCGAGCATAGAGTTAAGTGCAAGAGTAGCCATGCGAGCCATGTTGCCACAGAAAGTAATGAGTCGTTATCAGTCATTTCAGAGGATTCAGTAGATGAGCACGGATATGTTGATGATGAATCTGTCCGGTTCGATAGAAGAGCGAGGTCTTGCAGAGACTGAAGCAGTCAAGTAAATAAATAGAAGCAAGGCGATGTGATGACTAATCCCCACCCGCTTTGAAGATCCACTTTTTCATTCAATGTGGATCACTAGTCTACCGCTTCGACTCATAGCAGCTAGTGAAGTGAGGAAAGAGACAATCCTTTAGCTCTCCTACGTCACTGACTTGATCCTTTCCGTGTCCAGTGAAGTAAGTCAAGCTTGTTAGAGTAAGGCAATTTGGCTTGATAAAATCTATTAAAATAAGTCGTTTTCTGATAGAATGAAGTGTGATCAGTAAGGGATACAAATCTGAACCTGAGTGAAGCGGTAAATGAAACCCACAATCTGATTGAAAGAATGTTTCGTTCCTACAAGAAAATAGATAGGGAGAGCAGAAGTTGTTAAGGGCTCAATGTCCTTGGCACTGGTGGCTTGGGCTGATTGGTGGTACAACAGAAATGTTCAGTAGGAAGAACTCCAAGTCAATTTATCTGGGATTAGAGTGACTTTTCTTCGGTACTTGGCTTAGACGAGGAGCTAGAAGGCACAGAGAGTATTTAAGTGACTGCTTTCTCATTTGATTCTTGCATTTTCATGAGAGAGACCTTGCCTTGCTAGGAGTCTTATTCTCTTTGGTGAGAGTGATGCTTTTGAACCACTGCACAAAAACTAAATCTATTCGGACTCAAGGCTTTCTTCGGGTATCCGGATTCCTATTCCAATTTTGCACTTAGAGGTCAGCCAAGAATAGCAGAGCTAGCCGGAGTATAGGGAGAAGCATGTTTGGATAGGTGTTTACAAGGGTTTATTCTCTGATAGCCAGGTAAAAAAGATAGCCGGAGCAGAGATGAGTAGAAGTCGACGAAATGTCTGTATAGTATAGGTTTTTTTTTCAAGACATTCATGGATAGGCCCTTGTGAGTTTAGGTGTTTAGAGCTAGGTGTAAGAAATAAAAGATGTGTGATAGGTATAATAGAGCTCATAGGCAAGTATACAAGCACGAGATCAAGTAGTAGCGTGAAGCAAACAAAGAATAGGCATCTGTTTTTAGACATAGATCAGGGCTACCAAAGCTAGCTACTAAGTAATGCAAGAAATAGGTTTACCGGTATATGTGTTTGAATAGGAATAAGCATGTGGTTGTGTGATAAGTCAGTCAAGATAGGCTCAGCTCACGGGTAAGCAACTAGGTAGAAGTAGTAAGTTTTTAGGTGTTTTAGTTGTTTCATAGGAAAGCAAGGAAGAGTTTTTAAAAGGGTGTATTGATAGGCAAGATAAGCAGTGGATAGTCTCGGGTAAGAAAATATCATGTTCGAAGATTTCACTCCCACCTGGACTTTGTTTTTGATGGCTCTTCTTTTATTAGTGGAAGTGGTGCATTTCTTTATGAGGGAAAGAGGCTCATAGCCCTCTCGTCTAAGGTCTAAAACTTAGGAAGAAAAGCCTATCGTCTCTCCTGCTGCCTAAGGGAAAAAAGGGAAGAAAGAGATAATCAGATGGCTTTCGGGTGGGTTGGAGAGTTCACTGGTTAGGGAGGAAGAAAGCCAACGAATAGACAGACTGATCATTATCACAGAGTCTGCACCCGCGATCAATCTAAACAAGTGCCTTCCTTCACTTGAAGACGACCCACCCGTCTCTAGCTGACCTTTTCCGATCCTTCTGCGTCCTTCCTTTTCAACTACCTACCTTCTCACTCCAGAGAGCCTAGGTCGCCGGTTCACTTACAGTCAACTAAATCAAAAAGAGACCTTGATCCAAGTTTATGGCATAGTTCGGGTTCCAGACGAGCGGGGCGGAGAAGCCAGCCCTAGAATAGAATCATAGAATTCCATATTGTTTAAAGAAAATGAATCAATGGTGTCAAATGCCACAGCTGGACGAGAGATTTTTGATTCCTAATTCGATTCATACGAAGAGCTGGTACAAGCCACCTTCAGGAATGACCCTGCAATGAAAGCAATCTACATTCTTCCAAGATGGTAAAAGATAGAAAGTAAAAGTGCTATGGAACGCATGGTGAACAACCTGCGGGAGCACGGTAATCCCGACGAGTAGGATCTAGAGGAACTCAGGCAGAAGTACTGCTTCCTTGATTGGATTGCATGTCAACTGGCTTTTCAGAGACCTAAAAAGACGAAGCCCCTCTGAATTAGTTGACGGCTTTGATGACTCGACGGTGAATATTAAGGAATGGAGAGCTCGGTTTCCTTTCCACTAAAGAACCAATTTTTATTGTTTTACCACTTCAGCTACAGCGATCAAGGGTTCGTGTTAAGTTTCGAACTTGTGAAGAATTGCCAGTGGGAGACTGTTTCTTTCTCTAATTCCATAGTCTTTCAGCCAACAAAGCACTCTAATTTATGTATTCGAAATACTATTTGCTCGTAGCCTAGAGGTGTAGACAGGAATGCAATGTCAAGGCTAGGTTAGGTGCCTGGGAAAGCCTAGGATAGGAGCTCTTGGGCGCATTACCCCTGCTACAGTTGAGGTCCCAGTCTTTTCTCTTTTTAGGTAATTAGGATAAAAAAGAGGTGCTTAGAGGGGTGATACCAGAACGAATAGTTATTATAACTTTAGGTCATATGGTGTAGCTGAAAGATCTACAAGTGTTTACCGTGATTCATCTTGAATTCCAATTATGTCCCTGCATTTCTGGTGTCCTTCTTGCTTCACTTCTTCTACTTGGACGGGGGAAGCCACCGGAGTCCCCGCCTCTAGTTGAGGGGCTTCCGGGTTGACCGGAGGGTTTGATGATGACTCCCCCGTTTCAAAATGTGTTCGCTTTTGGGGTAAGTAAAGAATTTCATCTTCCCTCGGTCGTTTACCAAGTGAGGTCTGTTCCCCCCTTAATCTTCTGCACGTGGCCGTGCCTACGAAAATAATAGTACAAATAGCACAGAGTAGTACTGACGTTTCAAATGAACTAAGTAAAATATTGTTCTCCATACTTAAGAAAGCATGATTGTAGCTCCGCTTCTTGCTCTAAGCAGAAAGACTTATCTGAAATCGCAGGTTGGGTTTTCCAACCAAAAGAAAGACATGGGAGTGTGCATCTTCTTCTTCGTAACCCAAGGACCGACGAACAGAAATTGAAACAACGCAACCGTACTATCTATTTACGATAATTTGATTGCTGACAACATCACGCTTCTCTTTCTTATTCTTATTTATATAACTGTCACTTTACCGGGCCGGAAAAGTGACACCGTCACGTCTCAGGGTCGTATGCCTGGAACAAGAAGGGTCGTCGTACAATTTCCATTTCGGCGATTACAAAAAAGAAGGAGGCGAGCTCCCTATCCCTCTTTGTCTTTCCACTTCCCTCGTTCAGGAACAAACACTTCGTAAAATTCTTTTGAGTCCCGGCCCGGTTTTTCCCCACTAACCAATTACGTTACGACCACTGAACAAACTTGGTTGACGAACATGGTTTATGCGCCGCTAATCTAGCGGCTTGTCGAGCATTTGACAAACTCACACCATCCATTTCAAATGGGATTTGTCCCGTGGACACACGAGCAATCCAACCCGTAGGATTTCCTTTGCCTCTTCCCATTCGAACTTCTGCGGGTTTCCCCGTAATAGGAAGATCTGCGAGAACTCTTACCCATATCTTACAATTTCTTCGGAATTGTCCGCTCATAGCACGATGGAATTGTCCGATTGTAGCCCGACGCGCTGCTTCAATGGCTCGATATGAAAGACGACCAGC
>JAJQMO010000012.1:990709-1041516 GCA_022530915.1 Paspalum notatum
GTGATATTGACCATGCCATTCCATTGCAAGAGGGAGCAACCCCACCCAACATCCGTCCTTATCGTGTGCCTCGCAAGCAGAAAGATGAAATGGAACATCAAATTCAGCAACTACTCAAAAATAAAGTCATCAGACATAGCCAGAGCCCTTATGCCTCTCCAGCCATTTTGGTTAAGAAAAAAGACAGCTCTTGGCGTTTGTGCATCGATTACAGAAAACTCAATTCACAGACCATTAAAAACTAATTCCCCATCCCTGTAATTGAGGATCTACTCGATGAGTTATATGGTGCTAAAGTATTTTCCCTCCGCTCAAGGAAAATCAATGCCGAAGACTGACAACCAACATCGATTGGTATTACAGTGCCTCTGAGTTATCTCGTACTCGCGGTTTGACCTACCCAACCAGCAACTGAAGTGGAAGACTGACTGACTCAGGTGTTGGCTTTTAGCTCACCTGCCAGTCAATATTCTTATTAGACCCGTGTGACAATGGTGTTTCCAACACAAAAAGTATGGTATACTCAAGTAAAGTACTAGCTTCACCGGAAAAACAACTGTAACTCATGTGTGATCGCGGATTCCACGGTAACTGTTGTAGTTCAGCTCTACATTAGGAGCATAGGGGCTCTATCTACATACAGAGTTTGACCCCACGGTACGATGCAGCTGAAAAAGGTAAGCCGGTTAAGTGCTTTAACATTTTGTCAAAGAGACTGAGCGAGTGAATTGGTTTTCTGTTTTGTCAGCGGATCTTACGAGCTTTCATAGAAAGCATACTATATATTTTACCGCGTACAAGGACAGTGGTGGGTAATCACGACACGGAAAGTATCATCCCTTCTTTTCCATAAGGATGAATTGTTGGTTCAAATCGGATAATCAATCAATAGGGAAAAAGGAAGGGATTACTGTACGATGGAATGCTCGCGTCGGAATTCATTCTTATCGTTACGGTAGCCTAAGAGCATTCAAGAGCTCAGTTAGAGCCTCTCAATTGATAGAGGCATGTTCATATGAAGCGCTACGCATATCTTATTTTACCAAAATAGGGTGGCGCTTTTGGGGCTGGTAATTGAAGATCTGGGATCTATCAGTCAAAGTGGACTACTAAAAAAAACTTCTGTTGCAAGGTAATTTGTTTTTTAAGTCTATTTAGCTTCTTCGTAGAAAGAAGAGATTTGCTGCTTTCTTAGTAACAATATTCTTATGCTATCTATAGCTAGAAAAGTGTTCATTCACAGTCAAAGGTAAGAATTACGTAATGTCCAATCCTATATTTCTGCCTTTGGTTAAGGTGATTGGATCTTGCTCTGATTGAGCATTGTCTAGACTTAAGCAAGAGGATGTAACTCAACAGAAATCTCTACCCTTGCTTCAAGGGAATTCAACAAATTGAAATGCGGAAGTAAAATAAGGGGAGGTCCTGTTCCAGTGATACACTACTACGAATGGAAAGAGTGATACACTACTATGGATATCCTCGCCATCGGCAAAAAACATGATATTTAGAAATTAAATCAATATCGTACGAAACATACGCATGAAATTCAAACCAATACGAACGTACGTCAATACTTCGCTATCGAGATCTTGGCTTTCCGAAAAGCAAGGTATGGTGAAACTATAAAAGAAAAGCTAATCTTTGATCAGGCCTGTTGTTCCGAGAAATCCTTTCCTTCCTTTCTATAGGAAATGACTGATGTTGCTAAGTCACCTTCCGCTGCTCTTGCATCATCCCTTTTCCAATTCTTTATGTATGGCTCGGTGCATCCGATTGATCGATCCCTAGTCACTGATTTACATGCATGAGTTCTTTGATTCACTACTGACTTCTTCTGTGGAGCCGAGTTCGCCGACTGAGACTACTTGAAAAGAAAGAGCCCTCGGCCAACCGATCTCACGACGATGAGTCACCCACATACTTAACAAAAAATGCAAATAGAAGAGCAAGTAAATCAAGCTCAATTACAACTCACTCTGATCAAATAGCACTCAGGTATAGGATTTCCAGCGGAAAGGTCGCCTTGCTCGCTTCTTTACCCTTGTACGCACAAATCTAGCTCATAGCAGCACTTTCGAGTTCGGTTACTTAAGTACAGAGATTGGAACAACTTAGCGCGGGGAAGTCCATATCTTGTCTTAGCCTCGCCTCACCTATTTCCTCATAACGAGATCAGAATGAAATAGAATGGAATCTAAAGTCTTAGCTAGATCAGGGCTACCACGTTCCCTCAGACGAAAAATAAAATAATACTAGACCTGTTGGACTCGCAAAGTAGGATCAGGCGTAGTCTACTAGAAACAGAGGAGAGCGAAAACTAAGTCAAAGGGGGAAGAGCAGTTTATGAGCAGGCCGGTTGACAACACCCAATGTCTCCCACGAGGGTGCCTGAAACTCCAGTTTTTCTAGGCAGAGGTATAGCCTTTATTTAACACATTTGAGTTTGTAGGAAGATTCCCCGCTCTGAAATAAAGTATATTTTGAGCTTGTCCCAAAGAGGTTGGGATTCTAGTTTCAATTGGATGTGTCCTGGTAAGATCGTTAACGACTGATATACTTCCCGAGACAGGGCATGCTCCCCCCTCTGCGTATCGAGAGAAAGAAACAACTTCCTGATTCCTGTTACGAGACGACCCCGGCTCAAGCTGAAGAAACTTATTCAATGGTCACTGCTAACCGCTTTTGGTCCCAAATCTTTGGTGTTGCTTTTTCCAATAAACGTTGGTTACATTTCTTTATGCTATTTGTACCCGTCACCGGTTTATGGATGAGTGCTATTGGCGTAGTTGGCCTGGCTCTGAACCTACGTTGCTTATGACTTCGTTTCCCAGGAAATCCGTGCAGCGGAAGATCCTGAATTTGAGACTTTCTACACCAAAAATATTCTTTTAAACGAGGGTATTCGTGCGTGGATGGCAGCTCAGGATCAGCCTCATGAAAATCTTATATTCCCTGAGGAGGTTCTACCACGTGGAAACGCTCTTTAATGGAACTTTCGTTTTAGCTGGGTCGTGACCAAGAAACCACCGGCTTTGCTTGGTGGGCTGGGAATGCCAGACTTATCAATTTGTCCGGTAAACTGCTTGGAGCTCATGTAGCCCATGCCGGATTAATCGTATTCTGGGCCGGAGCAATGAACCTATTTGAAGTGGCCCATTTCGTACCAGAAAAGCCCATGTATGAACAAGGGTTGATTTTACTTCCGCACTTAGCTACTCCAGGTTGGGGAGTAGGGCCGGGGGGAGAGTATAGATGAATGCCTTAAGTCAGTACAGAGCTAGAGGATATAGAAGGAAGGTAATGATGCTTTGGCATATGTATAAAAAATACTTATGAACTCACTTCACTCTACGGTAGATTCGGAATCAATCCTCAATGTACTATGACAGAGATCCGCAATGATGATCGATTATTTCATCTCAAAAGATTACCTGGTTTTTTTCATTATAGTTATCTGGATAAGGACGCTAACATAACCACATAAAAAATAAATATCGAAAGTTCACAAAGAGTCCCTTGTTAGACATTTCCGAATTCACTAGGATGTATATTGGCTCCTCTCCTTTCATCCTTAATTAGCATATAGTTGATATGTACAAGGAACTAGTCACCTATCCGCTTTCTTGATTCTTTAGGATAGTGCTATGGGAGAAGGTAGTACCTCTTAGCCGGGGCAGGCGTGCAACCTGATGTGCCCATCTCATTTATTCACTGTCTACTATTACTCTTGTTCAGAGTACAGTACTTTGAGTTTCCTCACTCCGATTGATTGTAGATCAAGACGACCAAAGTTCCTCAATGAGGCGAGGGTTGCCTATTAGACTGGAAGACCAAAGGAAAGCGGAAAAACAATAATAAAGCAAGTAATGAATTCAAGTGCAGATGACAAAAGAACCCTGGCAACCAGGCCGGCCATAGGTGCAATTTCGAATTTAAGAAAGCATTTGAAAAGAAAGGATTGGGTTAACCGAGTTCGACATGGATTGTTCTTCAACCGCTCCACCCTCGATGTGCTAAAGTTCCCCCCTTCTCTCGATAAAGAAAGGGAGAGTTTACTGACGGCTCATTTGCGTCCAGCGGAATCGATCATCGTACCCCCACGACCAAGACCCAATTCAATATCTTAATAGGAAGAAAGTCTTGATCCGGAAATTCTCGTATATCTATCATTTGTGTTGATCTGGAATCGAGATTGGAATGCCTTGCTCTGCCTAATCGTGAATAGTATATGCCTAATCCCGCTAGCCAGATCTCTACCGTCTTATTGATCGAAAGCTAGGGATACTTATTTCTTTTCTTGATGATTGAAAAGCTAGTTTGAATTCGTTGATCTGCCGATACCGGTGTATGCCCCATTTCACTGGCCTGCGAGCTTGTGTATTACAAAGCAAATGATAGTTAAGGGCCGCGTATCTCTTTTATTTACTTCTGTTGATGTCTCGAACTGCTTAGCGGTTAGTTAAGGATTGCCATGCTATTGTCCATTCCGTCTAGCCGCTATTGTCCAATTCCAATTATAGTACAGTGTCAGTTAGGACTGGCCCGCCCTGCTTGCTTCCTCGAGAGTGAGAGAAGGAAGTCCTAGAGAGGGGGACTATTTCTTCCGAGAAGTGCAAGATGGGGAATAACCTATTGATATCGCTGAGTCAAGATAGAAAGGAGCCTTATTTCTATCAGCTAGTGCAAGCTAGGTTGTTTGTTTTGGGCACAAAGCCTTGCTCTCCCCAATCAAGGTATAATAGTTGGGCGGCTAGTGCTGCAAGCAATCAGCATTTCGTTCACTTAGTGAATATAGAACAGTGATCGGTGACGCTAAGTCACCTAGTTATTGTCTCTTCCTTCACCCTCCCGTGCCTGAAGTCCTTATTCCCATCGGAAGAGCAATCACCAAAGCAAGTTCAAGCGATAGTTGACTTTTCTCAATAAGTTAGCACTTTATCGAAATCCATAGATACCTTGCGGAATAAAAAGATATTTATTTTGGGAATCAGAAGAAAACAGGAAGTAGGGAGCCGAAACCCTGGATAGGATTTGAGGAACTACAGCCGTTCCCTTGGCAATACCATCCGATTTACCACTACTATACAAACCATTAATCCAATGAACAGATGAGGGATCGGGTTCTTTACTTTAATTTAAATGACTCACTTCCTAGTTTTAGCCAAGCATCTTTTCCAGCAAGAAAACGTATTCATATTGCTTTCTATTGGGCCATAGCTAGTTCGACTGGAACTACTGGGCTACTTCATTTAGTTGTTTTGCCTATTCAATATGCTTATCCCGCATTTCCAACGACTTTCGGGACTACTCCTTTATTTATAAGTAAATGCTTATCTTGCCTACCTGGCCGGGCGGGGCATTCCTATCTTTCTTCTTGTCTACCTAATTCCCTATCCCTACTTGGTGTGACCTATTTTTCACTAGCCTGGACAGCTGACCCAACAGATTCTTTTGCTTAACCCGCCTACCCAACATTCCCAGTGCATACAGATATCGGTGCACACCTTCATTTAAAGAACATTTCTACCACTCTATCCCCCGTAATTTTTTCATCCAAGCACGGTTGTGTTTTACCGATCGCTTGCTTACTAACTTTCTAGTTGACAGGGACGGGGGAAGGGGAGATGGTCTATGTAAATTTAGGGAAATACCAATTCAATGTATAATTGTCGTCATAGGGACAAGTGACCAGTTACTATAGCTGAGGAGAGGAGAGTTTTGACTGCGAGGGAGGCAGGGGCGCGTCTGCTGGTATCGTATCTGCATTCGCATCTTCTTCGGCTTTTGCTACGGTCTGTTCCTTCCTTCAGTCAGTCCTTCCTTCAAGATTTTAGCCAGCGGATCTCTCTCTTCAAAACATATCTTTCGGCGCCAGTCTTTCCTGCCTTACCTTAACCCCGCTTTCACGTGGCGATTCGGTATGAGGGTGAGCAGTTTACGGTATTCTTGAAGCGGCACTTTCTAACTAAGAAAAAGAACAAAAATAGATAAAAAATGGTGAGAGTAGTCAAACGTTTGCTTCTTGTCCCAAATGCACAACGTTTGCGGATACAACGTACAAGATAACAGCCATGCACGAAAGGTAAAGATTAGGAGGGGTGGAAGCCTCGGTAAATATAGCGAAAAGTCCAGAGATTTGTATCCTCATGAAGGTTTTCAAGTTTAAACAATGGTTTTATAAAAAGAATAATAACTAGTCATTAATGTATCAAATCCGAATAGGTAGATGTTCCACTTTACCTCGGTTAGACATTGATATTAGCATTGGCCCTTACTACAAAGCCTATTTATTATATTATTTGGATGTTACCTATTAGCTGCTAAGCACAAAATACGTTCGAGATGAAAGTGCATTGTTTTAATTGCTACTATACACACCAACCAGATCTCACTTCTCAATGTTCTCATGCATGATGTATTCCCCCGCACCAAAGCCGGCTTGAGTAGAACCTTAGACGGTCTTAGCACTGTAAGGTAAGCAGGTGCTTTTGCGCTTAGCCGCGCTCTTGTGAGTGACACGCTACGCCCCACCCAATGTTCCAGAATTCCTGTTCAATCAGTCAAGACTTCCTTACACTCTCGTTTTAGCTTTCTTACACGTCGTCTATTGAATCAGAAATGAACATTATTTTTTATAAAGATGAAAGTGGGGCTGCGCTCAAGAACTAGTGAAGTAAATCAAACTAATGGTTGGTTGGGGAAGACGGATTCTACTAGCATTCATGTGGGTAGCATTGGAATGCGGGGAGCAATCACTCGAAAGCACGGGATTCTACTTTACTTTCTTTCTGCCTACCATCTTAGAAATAGTGGATGGATCTTCGACTAGCAGCTTTGTTTAGTGTCAATCTTAATTAATCGGTAGTTGCTTTGTAGAACAACATAATCAACTATGTATGATTACACTTATCAGTCTCAGTAGAGCTGTCTTCGCTACGCGCCTGTTGCAAGCATCGACCATTAGGCGGGCATAGAATATATATACGTAATCACATTGGTGGGAATCATAGGCAATGCTAGGCTAGGTTATTCCTTTCTATCAATGACTGAAGCAACATCTCATCGAGGCAAAGTGGATACTTCTTTGAGCTACGGTTCCTAACGTTTCCCCAACACTTGTTCGCGACTCGTCACGTTCACCAACTCCACGTCGTAATGTGATGAGGGGGTTGGTACCCGTATAGAGCTTCAAAGTACGTTCATTTGAGAGCAGTGTGGTAACTGGTATTGTACCAGTACTCAGAAAGGGAAAGCCATTAGTAAAATGGATTGTCCTGCGGACAGAGACCACTGCTTTCCAATTCGGTGGTGCGCATAATAGAAGATATTCACTAGATCTACTGCAAAGCGGAATGGTGCAAAGGCGGTGTTGCAGCGGTGTCAATAGTGTGACAAGGCAAACAAATAGAATGCAAGCTGAGAATTTGCTGACTAGGCTAAACGGAAGCTCGGGAAACAGGGCTAGGCTAGAGTTTACAACTCTTTACTTGCATAGGACCAAGCTTTAACTGGTTACTGCACTCATTGTTGGATTTGCCGAGAAAGGATGAAGAGAAGGAGGAACGTAAAGGGAAAACAAGATAGAACTTACGCTGCTAACGATTCGGTACTCGTTAAAGACGAAGCCAACAACTACTTACTTGCCACAACATCGGACGTAGAGAAAAACTATACCCTAATGAACGAACTAAAATCAGCTGGGATTTTGTTAGGAAGATGCCATAGGTCGTCCCTTAGCAGCATTAGTGACTAACTCGAGGCCCTCGATAAAAGCTCTGAGGAAGCGGAGGGAAAGACCAAGCTTTGATCAGCCTGGCACCTATTTCTCGTTGCTACTCAGAAGATGATGAAGATGAGATAGAAGCTAGAGACTAGGCTAGGGGGACTAGGGCATTTCTTGCTTACTAAGTAGAGTAGGTAAGGAAACTAGCATGAGTTGTCGATTACGTTCTTACTGGAGTTGTTAATGGAGTTGTTGATGTACAATAGGAATGGTTGCACAGTCTCACGAAACAGTTAGAGAATATGATTCCGTTAATAAATCAGCTTAGGGCTAGTCGTTAGTCGCGAAAACCGTAGTCAAATAGGGAAGGTCAGGGCCTGAGTCATCAAGTAAGGCATTGGGCAAGCTCCTTTTGAATTCAGCACAAAAAGGCGTGCATGAAAGGATGGTATGTTCAAGTGGTGTAAACGTTCTGCGCCAAGGCGACTAAACCAGATGAATAAAAAGAAAGAAAATAACACATATCCGAAGAATGGAAGGCGCGTGCGGTTTAATAAGAATAACTGAATATGCTAAGCTTTGTAAGTAAAGAAAAGCAAGAAAAGTAGTGGGAAACTTGTGGAGAATTGAAGATGTTCTTCACAGTGTAATTTCTTAGGAAATCATGCTGGCGGATTCAATGCTGCCCTGAACGAAAATCCCATGTGCTCGAAGCTCTTAGGCGCTAAGAAGACGGCTTCTTTTACTTTGTATTAAAATTTTAACTTACCTAAGAGATCTTTGGATACATCTGATGGAGGAAGGTGGCAGCAGCTTAACCTTTTGTCGTCTACTAACCCAACGAAGCGGTTGGTTCTTAATGAAAGAAAGCAAACCGGTGCTTCGTTTCGGATTTTCTTCCATGAATGAGATAGATCTTTCCGGTTCACTAGTAAGTGAAGTACAATAAGGCGCCTAGTCACTCTTCTTTCCAATATACTTTAAAATAATCGTGGCCGGCGCAAACCTAGCACCGCGTTGACATCTTCTCTTCTCTTTGTTCCATTGGAACTTCCTTTTTTTATTTAGGTATGTATGTCCCCCTTCATTCTTCTTTGACGTGTGCTCATCTATCGCTCTATTGTTTTAGAAATTACTGCTTGGTGGTGAACTCGTCACTGGGGCTTAGTCATGTATTGACTGGTCCTCCTTTAGTGTTGAGGCCTGTTACCATTTCTTTTTCTTGGTCAGCCCAGGTTCTCAGTGGTTTATTTCGACGTGAAAAATGGAAATGCCTTGTTACCATGCCGGGTTTTGTGGTCTGGGACCAATATGTACTAGCTAGCACGGCACTGGTATCACTCTGACCAAGGTACAGGTCTCGACCAGCCGGAGAATTTCACTGGCCAAGCAATCCTTGACAAACAAGGTAAGCTCGCTTTCCAAAACCAGCACAACTCCTGAAAAGAAGAAATCTATGTTTATCCATGACAACTGGAACTGAACCAAAACCTGGCGCGTTTATTTAAAAACAAATTCTGCTTTTATAGATTCTTTTTCTGCGGTTTCTATCCTTTGACTGCTTTCCTTGCTCTCTAATAACTAGTTAACTCGTCGACCGGAGTGACACATCGAATTTACAAGCTACTGCTCTATTCATCATACTTTCTATGATAAACAAAAACAGGAATAGAACCGTCATGAGAAAGCTTTTCCTATTCACTGAAATAAGAAGGAAGAGATGAGTATCTTTTGTGACAAGCCAAAGCGAAAGAGAGATCCTAATATTCAATCTGGCTCTGGTCTGAGAGGAAAAAGGACCCTCCCGGGGCACTGAAGAAGGTGAAGGGCTCATTGGGCCCGGTAGCTTATTGATAAAGTAATTCTTCCTTAAAAGATAGATGAAATGAAGGATTGGTCTCTGCCCTGGATCAGACTTTCACGCTATACCTTCTTCTCTCACATTGAAGGACTTAGTTTGTTCTTTCTTAATTGTGTATTCTTTCCTTTCCCGCTTTCCAATCACTAGTTTAATTGCTTTCAGTAAGTGAGAACCTAGTAAGTAATGGGTTCTTCGGTCAATCGCAGTTCTTTCACTTGGTAAGTGTCTTTATCCTATTGGAGTATAGGCCCACATGCCTGGTGCTATAAAACTGAGAGTAAGAACCTAGGGTACAGTTTATAAGGAAAGACAACTAGCTTAGGAAAGATAGCCAACTAGCTAGCTAAAGAAACGCCACTAGCTGCTTTGGACTGTGCTTAAGAGAAAGAAGAGAGTAGGCGCGTATAGAAATGGATCTTCTCCAATTCGTTACATTAACTTCTTTTTCTACTTTCACTAGCTGCTTCTCCAGGCGAATGTTTGCCTTTGGTTTCACTAACGGACGTTACGCTTGGTCGGCTCACTCTTACCTACCTAAAGGCTCTGCCTATACTTATTTTTTTGGTTGGTCGGCTCGCTCTTTACGCTTGCTGGCTCGCGTAAGATTCCAACAGTGGATTCTTCCACTGTATTTTATATAGTTCAACTCTGCTTTTTGGCTCGCAATAAAGCAAGGGTCCTGATCGAGCAAGACTACGTCCTATCTATCTACCTCTCCAAACACAATATCTTGAGTACCTATGATGGTGACTACATCTGCTGGCATGTGATGTTTGGACATAGAATCGAGTCCTTGTGAATGGGCAAAGCCAGGTGCTCTTATTTTACAACGGTAGGGACGATTACTCCCATTACTGACAAGAAAGACACCAAATTCACCTTTAGGTGCTTCAACTGCGGTATAGGTAGAAGGAGCTGGTACGGAAAAACCTTCTGTATAAAGTTTGAAATGGTGAATTGAGGTAGAGTAGACCGATGATCCGGTAGTCATTTGGCCGGCTATGGAAAGAAAAAGCTTGCATCTGCTCCCCCTAAACTATAACAGGTCCCATCTCTCTCCAAACCTAACGTGGTAGTTTCCCATCATAAGGCTTTCCATCTATAGATTGATTGAGCCATTACCCACCAAGGATCCCATTCGTTCAGAACTCAGTTGACTGCTTCTATAGATAAGGCGGAACTTAGTTCAGCATTATAGCACATAGTCTCCGACGCTACTACAGCGCTTCGCTAACTCGAAGCGCCTCGCTATGAGAATGACGCTTCGCTAACGCTCGGCTAAGTCGTCGAACCCTCGCGCTGACCATTCGCTTTCTCAGTAGCGAAAGCGCTTCTCTTTGCCCCTTAACTTAATCTTAATTCTTACAAAAATAAAGTATTTGGAAAAGAAAGAGATTCTTTGTTTTATTGCTCCCGCTTCCTCATCTGCGCTCGTCAAGCCAACTTTGCTTTTTGGGAGGTGAAAGAGGGGTTGAAGCGGACATTTCGAAATGACAGCATCGAAGATATCTATATACACAGGAACGCTTATTCCGGACTGCGTTCCGGAAAAAGTAGCCTACTTGACAGAAAGGGCGGGCACTCTCGGCTCGGGGGTAGGCACTCTCGTCTTTCAACCCCACCGTCACTTTGAATTTAGTGGGGCACTGTTTACTTACAGCCTCTACGAGTTGCAAGTGAATGGGGCCGGTGCGTGTGAACGGAAGGGTTCATCAAGCCATTTTCACCCCTAAACAAAATAGGAAGAGGGGTACTTGACTAATAGGGGGCAATTGCATCGCACCTGACTGTGAGGGACCTCTTGATACCTTATGTTCACTTCCTAACTAGTAGCCGGTTTCCTGTCGCGGAAGCCTTTTCCCAGTGCGCGGAGCCCCAACGAGGAAGGTGTTAGTGCTTTCTCATGGGGTCAATAATGCTAATCCCTCTTTTTGTGCCGGGAAGAAGATAAGAAAAGGCGAAGCCTTCTCTTGGTTTCCCAACCTGTTGCTTCTAAAGGCTGCCCTCTCTCGGCTGGATTTTGGTCCAGCCTACTATGAGGATCCCGTATCCCGTACATCGTCTTTCTCCCTCCTGGGTTCCCGTGGTTCCTATGCCGCCGCGTTTCCCGGTCCTTTTCTTTTAGTGCTTCGACCCGAAGCGATAGCTTGACGCGTTTTCCGTGGATAAGATGGCAGCGCTCCAGCTCACTAAAGAATGGGACGGCAGTGGTCCGCCGGCAAGCTCGTTCTGATCTTGGACGCAGTACATTGGAATCCTGAAGCACCACCACGAACGCTACCGCGCGTGCGCCTGCGGTGCGGTAAGGCACCACCCTGTTGTGCCAGCAGCCAACTCCGGCGTGTCAGCTTAGTTATCCTCATCAAGCCACAACCTTGATGTCTAGCTTCCCAACTGGTAGACGGTTCCCTTTCCCCCGGATCAATGAAGAAGGGAGAAGTCAGTTGATTCTTCCGAAGAACCGGAAGCGAAGCGCTATGCCGGGGCGAGGGGACGGGAAAAGAAACTGCTCCGAAGAAAGATATTGGGGTTCCCAATGCTTCTCCACGCCCAACGAGATGCGCCAACCTCGGGATGCTTTACTCCTAACCCCACGACGGTTCCGAGACGGAGCTTAACCTGAGTCTCGGTTATGAACGGCGATGATCTACGTTTCACACGGCGCACGATTCCATGGATAGTTTCATTCGAGATCGTGATGGAGGACATAGCTTACGATCATCGGCTTTGATCATGCCACTAGGCATTTGATTAGGACATTGCACAATGATCCGAACACTTTGTCGCATCTCTTCGATACGAATACAGTAACGATCATAGCGATCTCCTCTGGTACCTACTGGTACGTCAAGATCCGATTGGTCATGAACATCGTAAGGTGCTGCTTTTCGCGAATCCCAGCATACCCCAGGTTGGGGTGGGTAGGCCCACCACTTCACTTTTTCACTTTCACTTAGGCCCGGGCCAAGTCAGTGGGGGGACCCTGTCGGGCTCCTTCCCCCCCAAAACAAACTGTACGTGGGAGTTTCCCTTCATACGGCTCGAATCATTCTCAGATGCCCCGAGAGGCATCTTTCCTTATGATCTGGTGGTTCACACGCGCGCAAACGAGCACCGGCCGCAACAGCAAGGAACTATGACCAATAGAGTCAGACACAGAGCGTCATACTTCTTTATCTTGTGATGGTTGAGGAGTTTCTTTCTCAGAGGGTGCGGGACGCTTGCGGAGTCCGTACCTTCCGTACCACCACAGGTCGTTCTTGGGCAGATCCCGCTCCTAAACATAAGGGAGGGATAGGGGGAAAGGGGCCGGGCCTATCATATAAATAGGGTTGTAGAAAGACCACGTATTTTCATTCGACGTTCCGGGGCGCCCGATTCGATCAACGAATTTGGCGAGCTGATCTGCTTTGATCCAGGAGAAAGCCCAGTCAGCCACCTTTTCGGTGCAGGTCACGTGACCTGCAGCTCGGCCTTCGCTTTTTGAGACTTCCTCTACCCACATCTCTATGTGCCCGCAGCACTTTCATATGGAGAAAGATGGGCTTACCATGTTCCATCAATAGCACCTAACCTATGCCGATTTTGGCGGACCGTGCTCCACCCCGGTGAACTCATGCGGTTCCGACGTGCCCAGAGGCCAGAGGCGAATCCGTTCACGGTCCGTAGGACCAACACCATTCGAAGGTTGATGGCCCGCCCCGCCTAGAATAGGAATCTTTGACTGGGCTTACACACATTCGCTCACTTACGCTGTCCCCCCTCAGCTCACCCTAGCCCCGGGTACGTCGTCTCCAAGGCTTCACACAAAATCTTCACTGACAACATATGCATGCTTTTGTAGGGTCGGGCAGAACCGTTGTTGCCTGATGGGAACTTCCCCCATATTGCTATCAATGTCTTCATGTCGCACGACCTCTTAACATTACACCACTGAATCCCCAATCCTTTGCTTGCTGTGCAGTGACAGTACCAATATCCACTAATCGTAGTTTCCAGATACGGTTGCCGGTTGACATCTCTTCTAATTCGTCGATACGAGAAGCAAATTGTTGTGTGGAGGAATCAATATCTCGACATAAGCCAAGAGGCAGATCTTGTGCCACTCCACCAGGTCGTATGAAACTGGCATGCATCCTGGCTCCCGGGACTCTTTCATAGAATTCCAACAATTTCTCCCGCTCCTCAAAAGCCCAAAGGAACGGAGTTGATGCTCCCACATCCATAGCATGAGTAGTTGAAGCAAGTGAATGATTTGAAATTCGAGTTATTTCACAGAATAACACTCGTATATATTGAGCTCGTAATGGTACCATCACAATTCAAAAGTCTCTCTACGGCTGAAGAATGAGCGTGTTCTTGGGCCATCGTAGAAACATAGATAGGGTCAACGACGGAACGAACAACGAAACTTTACGACAGCTTTTTCGTACACGTTCACTTGCATCACATACACAAGTGCTCTCTGAACCGTGCAATAAGGTCACCCATAACACGGCTCTCCCACTGGAGTTACCTTAGCCCCGGGCCATGCTATTCCATGATATTGGAAAAATGGCAGCCTAACTACTTATTATCATCGTCTTGAAAGCTGGGCGCCTTTTGAATATGAGTGGGGCTCCTAGTCTAGGCGGCGCCTTCGTGGAGCCAAACCGAAGGAAGAGCAAAAGGGCGAGGCCACACCCGGCTTCGAATAGGAGGGGGCTTAGCTCTGGATCCCGCCTGCTTGCAGAAATGAATGGATCAGAAAGGGGGCAGGGTTCTATTTCCGGGCCGGGCAGGAGGTGAAGGCCAGAAGAAGAAGAGAAGTGCGCCTTCCCGGTAAGGAAGAGGATAAAAAGGTGCTGTCATCTATCTCGACCTGTTTCCCGAGGCGTTGGAAATGAAGACCGGCTCAGAGAATCACTGGCGTGCTTTCTCTCCCCCATCGTTTCGCCAACAAAGAAGTCATCCTTGACTTGACGATTGACCATTCCATCCCTACCGAGGCGCCTCTTCGAAGTATTTACCTCTGCCTTTCTTTTTTTAGAACATACCCTCAAATATAAAAGAAAAAATAAAGAACCTCGTCTGTGATTTAATCGGCCCTAAGGGAGTTTACTCGACCCATTCTCCAGTCTCCCGCACTGCTCAAGTGTGCGACTCCGTATGAGGACCTCCTTCCCTTTTGCTCTGCCCACTCTCCGTTCACACGGTTATCAAAGCGGAGGAAGGGTGGGCAGCAGGTACCACGAGCCCTCTGTCCCACACATCTATCAAGAAGCAAGTGTAGTTCACCGGTTCCACCGAATGCTCCTATCTCTCGGCAAAGATCGTGTGAGTGTGCAGTTATGCTTCGGATGCTTCGCCATGGAATAGATCGACTCAGTTCCCCTTCTTTTCCGGTGCACTCGCTTTATATCTCCGACACACAAGGAAGGACGCGGTGGGAAGAAAGCAGCCCTAGCCTCTGTCCGGTCGATCATTCCGCTGGCATCTTGCATTCACGCCTCCGTTTGACTGCCGCTCGGGAATGTAGTTGTAGATACGTGAGTCTTAGTGGGTCGTTGGCTCCACCTCTTATCTCCTTCTACGACATGCTGTAGTCGTCGCCATATTCAATATGTCACTTAGTCATATCTGCCTCGCAGCGGGTCAGCACCCCCGAAAGAAAGGGAGGGAGGACTTCATTCAGTGACTCCGCGATCGCCCTCTGAACGATCAAAATAAGGTAAAGCTTGAAGATAAGTTTTGTACTCGATTAATTTCTCAGTCCCTCTAGTCGGGTGGGCGCCGGCCGGCCGGATCCCCCTGAAAACCGTACGTGCGGGTCTCCCCGCATGCGGCTCACGCCATTTGAGGTGGCCCAGCCCAGCATTCATTCGCAAATCCTGTAGTGAAATTGAGACTGCTCGACCAGCAAGAGGATGCGCGTTAGCGCAACGGCTTTCGCGCTAGTTGCTCAATCCCTTGCTTGTTCGGAAGCTAATTCGCGTGTAGGCAGCGCTGTCTGTCTACCGTTGACTGTATCTATTCATTGATACATTGGCTCGCTCCCCCCCTCTTTTTCCAAGAATGAATGAGCTGCTCGGACCTTCCATTTCCGTCAAATGACCCGGCTTCCCCTGGCTCTTCCACCGTCCGGGCTCCCTTTCCTCCTTATGCTCCCCCGGCGCAGGCCCACCACGCTTCGCGCCTGCGGCGTTTTCGCCAGACGGTCTTTGCCAGTAGTGCCGTCCTCCCCGCAGGCTGTCTGTATGGGTGGGTTGTCCCTTGCTGCTACGTTCTGTTAGGCGCTATGAATTACAGGAAATTAAGTGGTTGACTTGGACAGCAGGCGGGTTACACGTTCCACTGTGCCGAGATGTGAGGTGCAGGTGGTGATGATCACCCCGGGGTATGCGCTAGCGCCCTTGACGGGCACTCCAGGACCCGCCTACGCTCGTGAAAACCCAGGTCGGTCCTCCGACCAGATGTGTGGATAACGAGGCCACCTTCACAACCTTCTCCCTTCTATCTTTATCCAAAGTCAGGTAGAGCGGTTCGCTTGAGTTGCTCAACCGTCCCTTTGCCCGGTGCTCATGACGCGCTACGGAACCTCCACCGTGCTAGCGGCATAGGAGCCTACTCAGCGTCAGCGGCTTCGTGCCGCACTGGAGTGATCCAATATGTGGTTCCGCACGTTCCACCACTTCTCCGTTCATTTCCAATACTGATCGTGAAACACCATGAGCAGCAGGATGTTGAGGTCCGGAATTCGAAGTGAAATTCTTGATTTGCCCGTTCCTAGTCGTCATGGGAAAGAAATAAGAAAGAAATAAGAAAGAGATTATTCCCCTAGAGCTTGTCCAGTACCACCAGTACTCAAAATGCATCTCCGCGCGTCTACCTGGCGCTTTTATTAGCCGCCTTGCATGCAAGCGAAGCGCTATTGGCGGCAATTAATAGCTCACTGAGCGATGATTGATGCAGTCAGTCAGTGCCCTCGATTATTCCTGATAGAAGGATCATGGCGCCCCGGAAGCATTCCATCCAGCAGCAGCATCTCCTTCAACCACGCGAGGACAAAACTTATGTTAGCTACATTCGAGCGTTCACCGCACAGAGGCGATCTCGAACACTACCTATGATAATAAATCCAAAGGAAAGGTCGATAAAATGATTCAATCTGACTTTATCGGTATTCTGGATTGAGTAAAAAAGGGATATATGAAGTTCAAGGCCTTGCCAAAACCGTCATGGCCCTATTATGTATAGGCCGTACTAAGCCAATAGCGAATAACAAACTCTTTCCTGCTCCCTCGACCTTAATTCACTCCCATCCTGCCAAGCCTCAGCTGCCAGCGCATTGTATCTAAGCACACTGTGGCAAATTGATACAAGTAGCTAAAGATCTCGCATCCGACATCTCCGGCCGAACGGTTAGGCAACACTAGGGCGCCTGGGTCAAAATTCCGTTTACCAAACAAGATGTCGAGAGGCGAACTCTGTAATTCCCCTCCTGCAAAAGTGATAGCGGCTGTAGCATCCGTGTGGAAGAGGGTAAGCTTTCGGCAACACCTTTTTCAGATTGGAAAGGATGAATACTTGTGTTGGGTCCTGCAGACCAGGATAGCCTCAGATCAAAACCTAAATGTGCCAGGGGTTGATCATAGAAGCCAGGGCAATAAGTATTCCGGAATTTGAGCGCTTATGTAGCTAATAACTCTGCCACCAGAATACTTGATTCATTAAGGTCGTCACCCTATACCCGGAAGTATCTATCGTTTTCTTTTTCTGTTAAGCTTCACAGGGTTAGGACTCCCTAAATCAAACAGCAATCGCTGTTTATCAACCACTCACGGCGACACCGAGATCTTCGACTTAGCTCCCACAGGTCATCCCCCCGGGGCGGAAGATAACGAAAGGGAGACAAAGTCCTAACTAAATCAACACACAATAACCTAAACCTTCTACCCATTCCATCCATCATATCCGTCGAGTCGAGGAGATTCGTTCTTATCTATAGATAAGGCAAGAGAGAACTTATGCCCTCGCGGATGGAGAGGGATTCGAACCCCCGGTATTCCTATCAATACTTCGGTTTTCAAGACCGACTCTTTCAACCGCTCAGACATCCATCCCTGCGCTCGCCCGCCCTATCTATCTGCGCGCTGGCAGGTAGGGGCAACTCTATGTGATTCGCTACGCTTACTTGCGCCCCACCCCGTAAGCTGACTCTATTGCCTAGCACACTTTTCCGGTAGTACGAATCGCTACGCTTCGCTTCTTTCTATATGATAATATGCACCGTCGGTTGCTGCGCTCCCTGCGGGTAATAGCAAGAGAGTGAAGAAGAACGATCCTCAGTCAGCAGTGAATGAGTCCGACTCGAGTTCGTGAGTCAAAGGCGTGGCAAGAGAGCGAGTTCGACTCGCGAACGATCCGCAAGTGAAGGACCGATCCTTTAACGCCAGTACTGTTGCGAGACTGGTACTTGGCGGCTCACGAGCAACATATAGACTAAGGTTGCCCATCACTCCCTCGCTCCTTTTTGAAGGCCCACCGCTCCCCCTTTCTTTAAGTATCTATCCCGGCTTGCATTTTGGGGCGAGTACTACAGTTCCTCCATAATCACACAGAACGCCCAGCTTCGCAGAGCTGCTCTCTCCCCAGTCCACAGCAAGGTGTGGAATCTGGATCTACTGTGTGTTCTGACTCTATTGGATCAAGTCAGATACTAAGCCTTCTACTACTACTTAGGTTAGGAGAGAAAATGCTATATTTCTGAGATTGGACTCTCTTACTGTGTTTTTTCAGGGCTGTTCCCGAGCCAGGTTCCCTGGATCCATTCTGACCTAAATGGATGAATGAAGAAGGGGGCGAGCAGATACGACGGCCACACACACTTCTTTTTAGCCGAATAAAGCCGGATCTACTACACGGCTAGGATCAGAGAAAGATTGAAAAAGCAGGATCAAACCTACTCTACTGTCGATTCAAAAGGTAAACTGCCCCCGAAGACTACTTTATCAATGAATGGATCAAAGAAGGAGGCTCTATCTATGTCATCGTATATAAGGGAAGAAGCCCGCCCCTGATCGAAGAATGAAGAAGCTAGCCCGGGTAGACTTTAAGAGCTCTTGCTCTGCCTATCCGTCTCGCTCCGTCTTGGAGGTCATAGAAAGATACGAAGGGCCTACTCTTTTCATTAAAGCCCTACTCTACTTACTTAGCTAAAGTGAACTTCTGACTAAAAAAAAAGTGGACTTCAGGAACTGACCTAAGAATAGCTCTCTCTCTAATACTCTTGCAAAGAATTGGATAAGTGGAAAAATGCTAAAATGCCTTTCATTTCTCTTATAGGGTCTTTCTTTGTCCTACTTACTTATAGTATCTTTCCTCCAGCCTATCGAAACTCGTGTTTTTATTAACCAACAACACATGCACTTTGTTGGAAGCTAAAGAAAAGGTTATTCAATCCACTAGTGCAACTGAAGTGAAGGAATTACCTATTCTGAACCTCCAAAAGAAAGAGCTCATAACCACTGCTTGTGAACAGCTCTCCTCAACTGAAGGCGCACTACTGTTACTATCAGTCTAGTCTCTCGAGGGCACTCTTTCGATCTCGAACAAACTTACTTCTTTTGCCGGAAGAGAGATATTCTGAAAACCCGATTTCCAGTCCAGTCTTAAAAACCCGACTCCAAAGAAAGAAAAAAGAAAAAGCGGACTAAAAGAGAACAACAAAAGAGAGATCACTTTCGACGATTAAACAGCACTTTTATATCCAGATTGGAACTGGACTTGAACCTTCATATCCAGATTTCACTCCACTTTCACTTTCATATCAGGAACGTCGACTTGCACTTTCAATAGTGAATTATTCACTTTCCGGAATTGGCTCATATTCACATAGGCCAAGAAAGACAAATAAGACCTTTCACTCCCTATTTCACGTATAATCGAGAGACTCATAATATCAGTGCCTTGGGTAAATGCCTACCAAAGGGAGAAGATTACCGAACTTTTTTCTGTCCTCTTCGCTTCCTAAAATATTTAGGGAAAAGGCCTAGTCGGCCACCGCTTGCTAACGACGGAAGGCATCGTCAATGAAAGGGTCCTCGCGTGGGACTTAGTTGGAAAGGTAGGTGTTCGGCATGTCCCTTGCTTGCGAACTTCTTTAGTAGGGCGGGTAGCTTTGGAGATCCCATTTTTTACGTTTACCGTTGTCCCCAGACTTCACTCTTTCAACACTTGTCTACTTTCGAAATAGTCAGGCGGGTCCCTGTCTCCAAGTGTGTGATCCACCGATTCACTGAGTGGGTCTTTCTTACCGCAGTTTTCCCTATCTCTTAAAGCCCTATCAGACTTCCGATCCATCCCTTGTTTGCCGATGGAAGAAAGCCTTATATGGTCTCAAACAAGCACCCAGAGCGTCGGTTTGCAAAATTCTAGATGGCCATGGTGAATGAAGCTGGATTCAGACAGAGCTCGTGTGATCATTCTTTGTTTGTTTGTTATACGGCTTATGGTATGGTTATTTTTTTGGTCTAAGTTTATAACATTAAAAAAGCAGGCATTGTTAAATGGGAATTTTCTTTCTTTTTGCACACCTTCAGAAACAGTTCAGAATGAAAGATCTTGGTGACTTGAGGTACTATATCGGTATTGAGGAATATAATCCCTATTGTGGGTACATAGATCATGAGCCAACAGAAGCCCTTGAGTTGATTTGCTCGATTTACCGCCACATACTACTTACTAAACAGACTCTACTTTAGGGGTCGGGTCTCGATCCGAGTTGTTTAGCGAATGACTCAACCAATACATCTCTACTTCGAGGTGTAAATCAATTCCACTCTTTACCCTACCCCTGTCTTAATGAAAGAATCGAATTTTCTACTTTGACCTTGCGAGCACCCACTCAAAACGGGGAGGGCGAACTCTTATCTCCCCGATCTCCAGGACCGCAAAATAGATGGCATTTTCTGTCTTCTTAGCCGGCGTAAGACCTTCATCCGGCAGCAAAAAGCTTTCCCTTGGAGCAGCTCAAACGTCTTCTGGGTATGAAGAAGCAGGAGTGCACCACATGGAGGAGAACCCAACTCGCCTTTTTATGCCAAGTCACTGAACCGGCGAAACAGATTCCTCCGAGGTTGAGCTTTCAAAGCGGGATCGTTCCAACGCGCCCACGCCTTACTGCTTATTCAGGGGCGGGCGAAAACTCCTATGGAACCATTCGACCATTCATAGCCTTTCACAATCCTATTCGGATCTTGCAAGACTGGAATAGGAAACGAAAGTCATCCTGAAAGATGCTAGGAGCTTCTTCCCCACATATCCATCCTAAGCTGGAACTGGCTACCCGATCGGCCGGATTCAAAATTCTCTGCTCGGCTTCGATGATTGGGACATCGAGGACGGCCACGTGAGAGAGAGATTTCGAAGCCTTTGATGCACCTGGCTGACTGAATCAATGAAGTTCAATTGGCGGCTTTGTCGGTCAATCACCCGTGGCTACTGCTCTCTTCTCCCGCCGCTTATTCATTCAGGCAGTGGATTCGAACCACTGAAGGATTTCGAGTCCTTTGCTCTAACCACACAAACAAGGATTTGCAGTCCTGGGAACCTTTGCTTATTCAGGGCTCTTCAATAAGCAAACTGGCATTTTTTCTCATCTTTTCACTATATTTGCGATAGATGGTGATCAAAGAGCTTCTTCTTGCAGCGGGGCGTCTTGGATCGGGCTTTCGCCCATTGAAGACCTTGTCTTGTTGTGGAGCCCGGGATAGAGGAGTTTTCTCTCTTTCTTGGAGTCACCAAGAGTGTGGGGAGAGGTGGATCTTCAATCAAAGGTAGGAAGTTAGTCTTGCTTGCCATCGTGCCTCTTTTGACATGCCCCCTATTATCGGGATGTTCACCATGATTCCTTATTCTGGGTGCTTCCCATTGTACGGATTCCTTTTCTTTGCTTTCCACCTTTCCTCCTCTTTTCTTTGAGAGTAATTCTTTATAGTCAGTGAGGATAGGAGTGACCTAATGGATCGGCGAGTTCTCCTGCTATTTCTTTGACAAAGTTTCTTCGTCAGTTCTTTCTCTCTTTTTTACCAGCTACTCCGCTCTTGTTTTGTCAGTTCCCTGAAATTGTTAAGGAAGTTGTTCTTCGGGCAAGGGAGCCTATTTCTTTAAGTGCTCTTTCTTAAGTACTCAGTGCACCAATTTATTGAGGGAGGATGGAAAAAAGGCTAGCTAGTAGTTTGACCCAAGTCAGTACCCAAGTAGAGTTTCGCGGATTCCTGCTATTGTTTAGCTTTTCCTGGTACCCCGGATGGCAGTCTAGTAGCAGTAGAATGGCTTTGAGCATGTGAGGCAGGTCTGGCTCTTTTCCTAGAGTGTCTTTACGCCCCGGACCGAGAGATCTATGACCCCCATGTCGAATGTAAAAACCCGCAACCGAAGGCAAAACCTACTACCGCTACTAAGATCATTCGTTGACGTCAGACCGCTTATCATGATTTTTTAGTTTACGGCGTTCTTACTATCGAGCTTGGACGGAGGCTCCTATAATTCCAGGCCCTCCGACCTATCGTAGAACCTAAAACTATAGTGAAGGCGGGGTCCAACAAAACAAATGAAGCACCCTGAGCTCCTCTTGAGTGAGATTACATCCCATAGCCTGCCTATTCAATGCCACTCCTGGGAAGATCCATTTTCATCGATACCCTCTCTCTATATATGAGTTTCTGGAAATGGTTATCTCACAAGCAAAGAAGGAATTCAAATTCCACCCCTCAGAAGAACCTTAAAGCAGTACAACCCACAGATGATGAAGTGAACAGGACTTCTTTTCTTAGATTTTCCTGTCCGGCAGCAAGTGCCTTCCTTACTAGTGAGGTCTTGCTTCTGCTTCTTTGGTTGGTACTCTTCTATCTGGGACTGGGGAAGATCTTTCTGCATTAACGGAATTAGGCTTACTCCTCAGAAAGCCCTACTACTTTACTCTAGGCCTAGTAGTTATAGCTAACTCACTGCTATTGGTTGGGATGAATTTCCCTACCCTCGCCCTACGTGGTTTAGAAGAGTAGTATAAGTAAGGAAGCCTGATAATCATATAGGCAAAAGGCACCCTGTCCCAGACAAACCAGACAGGCAGCAAATTTCACTAAGGCAGTAAAGCATTCTGATACTCCTATACAGACAAGGCTGTAACCCAATCCGACCAGCCTCTCGGAATACCGAATAGGCAAAGTACGGAATCAAAATCCAGGGGACAAGGAGCCTACCAAGTACGGCAACAAAAGAAAGAAAGACGAGACATCGCTACGCTTGTTCACCAAAGGTAAAGATAGAAGTTGATACTGGATCCTACTTAACTTTATTACCACTGTTTCGCATGCCCGGGCGTTCCCTTTCCCATGCTGGAATTCCTTTCATGCCCATGCCATTGATTTTATTCGTATTGGCCTACGTTCCTAGTGAGGAGCTAGTCTACCTCGACACAAGAAGAGGATTGAGTCAGAAGAAAAAGCGATTTTGGAGTCAACAATTTGCTTGTGTAGAAAGGAGAAGAATTCGCCTAAAATGCTTGTTGGGGTAGGTCAAAGAGTATGGGTTTCACCCGGCAGACTGTAAGACAGAAATCCTAGTCTCGATAAAGCGTGTACCAAAGAGTTTAAAGGGAAAGAAGCAAGGGTAAGGGGCTTTGATGAAATAGGTGGTCCGCGATCCTTCACTTCCTTAGGGAACATACTTTTTTTTTTTTAATAGGGAGAAGAGAGAAAACTAGCCTAGATAAGAAAAATAAAAGAGTATGGTCTACTTGCTTTTTTTTCACAATACCCGTAAATGAAAGAAAACTTACTGAATAGGCCTACAGGCGCACTTCCCCATTCAGTGGTATCGAATATTACAGACGAAGGTAAGCTTGAAAGACAAGAGAGGGCTATTGGTCAAGACAAGCTTCTTCTTCTCCACAAAGAAAACATCTTGCTTGGCGATATCCCTTTGCTTTAAAGCCGAAAGGAGCTCACAAGACAGAAAGCAAAGTTCCGCTCAGGTTCTGGAACCTAAAGTCGGTGCTCAGGCAAGGGATTTCCCTTTCTTTTTCAATTGTAAATTTGGATAGGAAAGGGCGCAGCATCTGCATTGATCACCCCGTCAAAGTACCAACCTATCTATATAGATCTATTCTCCATATAGATCTATTCTCCGAGAAAGGAGACCTTTTCCTTTGAAAGCAAGGTGCGTGAACCCCCCGTCTACCTCCTTTTCTTTAAATGAAATCTTTCCAGCCGCCTCTTCCTCTCGAATAGAGACATCGCCTGCCCGCTCAGAAGTGGATTCGAACCACTGAAACAAGGATTTTAAGTCCTCTGCTCTAACCAACTGAGCTATCTTATCTTCAAGAAAAACGAACGAAGTTTGAGCATATAGTGTCTACCTCTTCATTGAATCACCTTGGTACCAGCGACTGTCTTAAAAAAGAAAAGCTAGATCTTTCTATCTACGAAAATCTTCGATGTGGTGGAAACCGAACGTTGGCTTGTCTCGCGTGGTGGCGCTTACTACTTGAAAATACGTATAGTTTCAGTCCATCTTTCTCTTCCTTCAAGCATAAATATCCTGCCTTTGTGGTGAGATTGATTGCCTAGCAGTTCTAAGCAAGTACTTTATTTAAAAGAAAGAGCCTACTTAGTCATAACTTTGACACTTCCAATCCAAGAGTAAATGTCTTAGCACCTATATGCATGCTTGAGATACTTCCTCCTTCGCCCGTGAGTGCTCGCATTTCCGCCTACTATACTAGACCTGCTTCAACAGGAAGAACTGAGACCTCTCGCTAGGTTGAAGGAAGAGTGCACTTTCCCATTCGACTTGTGATGCCAGCCTATAGCAAAAGTAAGAAATGCTATCCTAACCAAGCTTTGGACTACCTCCAAACCGTTCACTCACTAGAAGTGCAATAGAACGCGATACAGCACACGGCTAAACCTGTTCGCGGGTGATTCACGTAACAAGGATTACCTGTGGCTGAAATAAAGTTTCTGTGCATCTCCTTCCTTACTCTGCTTTCCTGAGTGAATCGATTTCACCCCTAAAGGAAAGACACGTTGCACCCAGAAAGTGTAAACAATGTATGTATTAGCTGAGTATGATGAGGCGTCGTATGTGATATAGTTAGATTTCAGAGTTATGGAACTGGGCCCATATGACATGGGGGACAGACTGGATGAAAAGTAGTAGGCCCATGAACAACGATAGAAACAAAACTACTATGAAGTTGACTAAGGACAGTGTTTAAGTAGTGCTGGAAGGAATCAAGAGGGGAGGAAGGAGTCGAGGTGGGAAGTGGCTCCAGCTTTTTTGAATATGTAAAGGGCTGGTTGAGGTGCTGATCTTGGTTGCTCTGCTCTCTCCATTCCTATGAGAAAGGAAAGGTTGGCCAAGCTAGAACATCTATAGTGACAGACGAGGGCGAATCGTAACTAGAAGAAGGAGACTACCTCCGAGCTGCTTCAAATCAAGAAATTGTGGGGAGCTTTCTGGCTTGCAGTGCCAGGCCTGTTCATACTAACTAACAGTCATGATATTCAAGGTACGTATCTTGATAAGATCAGGCAACGGAAAAAGCTTGGCTCGCGAAGGGTAATGGACAGAGCCGGCTTGGTTCGGTGTATATTCTGTTGGCCTGGCTGTCGAGTACTTATTCTAACTACCAACTAGAAAATACTCCCCTATTTTACTTTCCTTATTCGAAATGGGAATCTTTCTTTCTTATCCTAAGCTGTGTTGGTCAAAAGGCTCCCTAGAAAGGGTTTCCCTTGGCGAACGGGTGAGTAACGCGTAAGAACCTGCCCTTGGGAGGGGAACAACAACTTGAAACGGTTGCTAATACCCCGTAGGCTGAGGAGCAGAAGGAGAAATCCGCCCAAGGAGGGGCTCGCGTCTGATTAGCTAGTTGGTGAGGCAATAGCTTACCAAGGCGATGATCAGTAGCTGGTCCGAGAGGATGATCAGCCACACTGGGACTGAGACACGGCCCAGACTCCTACGGGAGGCAGCAGTGGGGAATTTTCCGCAATGGGCGAAAGCCTGACGGAGCAATGCCGCGTGGAGGTGGAAGGCCTACGGGTCGTCAACTTCTTTTCTCGGAGAAGAAACAATGACGGTATCTGAGGAATAAGCATCGGCTAACTCTGTGCCAGCAGCCGCGGTAAGACAGAGGATGCAAGCGTTATCCGGAATGATTGGGCGTAAAGCGTCTGTAGGTGGCTTTTCAAGTCCGCCGTCAAATCCCAGGGCTCAACCCTGGACAGGCGGTGGAAACTACCAAGCTGGAGTACGGTAGGGGCAGAGGGAATTTCCGGTGGAGCGGTGAAATGCATTGAGATCGGAAAGAACACCAACGGCGAAAGCACTCTGCTGGGCCGACACTGACACTGAGAGACGAAAGCTAGGGGAGCAAATGGGATTAGAGACCCCAGTAGTCCTAGCCGTAAACGATGGATACTAGGTGCTGTGCGACTCGACCCATGCAGTGGTGACTGCCCTTCCTAGATATGGTTCTGATCATGTTCCTTTGTTGCTGGAGTGTGAGACTGAACTGTAAAAAAAAAGGGTTTTCAAGTTTGAAAGATCATGGTTTCAACAAGAAGACTTTATTCAGAGGATGGAGGTGGCATGCACAGTTGTTAAAAGGAGAATTGGGGAAGCCTTTTGAGTACATTTACAACAGATGAGAAAGTGTTTTAGGGGGTGGAAATGTGAATGGAGAGATTAGGAAAACAAAGGAAGAATTGTTGACCAGTCTGGATAAGTTGGAGCTTTTGCAGGAAAGAGAGGGAATTGGAGCAAGAGGAGTGGGAGTGCGTTGATTACAGATTTCACTGGGGTTCCCCTACCGTCCAGAGAGAGTTGTCGCCAGGTCCTCGAAAAAAGAATCCGCCATAAAAGAGATGGAGATTGACCAGATTCCACCATTCTTTTATTTGTGGGAAAAGTCTGGAACATCTATAGAAGCGAACCTTGGCATGTATGTTATCTTTGACCTTAGCGGCCTTCTTCATAGGAAAGAACATTTCTCCCTTTTCCGCAGCGCATTTCTCCACCAGCATTGCATTGGCTTCATTCTTACCTATGATATTACCAATAGCTGATTCGATAGCAAGAGGAAAGAGAACAGCATATTCTTTTTAAGAGCCCAAAGGGACCGGAACAGTCTAGTCTCTAGCTGCCTAAGAGCAACCCCTATTTGTCCAATCCAAAGTAAACCTATTGCCCAAGACCATCCCTCAATCCCTACTGTCCTAATTCTGCTCTAGCTCTAGGACAAAGGAAAGTCTCGACGAGAGCTAATAAAGGAGGAAAGGAGAGATTTTCATTAAACCAAAAGCCAACCAAAGAACCGGAACCGATACAGTCGACGCTCAAGGTACCAAGACCGAGACCGAGACAGTCATTAAAGCAGTCAGAGTCGAACCGAAAGGAGAGGCACCAACCATTAACCAGATAAAACCGTATTCCATATCAATAGCTGCGGATATTGCGATAATCTCCATAGCTGCTGATTATGCGACAGCTGATATTGCAATAACCGATTCTTTCTAACAAAAGATTCTTCCACTTCACTTTCGTGTTCCCCAGCGGAGTATTCAACCAATCCATTCCTAGCACCATGTCATAGGCAACCAGTGGCAACAGCCTCAGTTTTGCTTCAAATTCCACTCCCTGCACCTTCCAGGTACCCCCTCCGATACACTGCATTACTGATTATGTTCTGACCATTAGCAACCATAACCACTATGGGAAATGTTTGTACCTGCTTGGCTTTGATTTCTTAACCTAAAGTTTCCTTTGCCTCAGAAACCAGCAATTCCCAGATCAGAAATCCTATTTCCAGCTCCTCTAGTTTTCTTAAACCAGTACTGTTTCTTTTTCCAGCAGGGATATTACCGAAAAATGGGCTTCCGTTCAAAGCGGAAAGAAAGAGACTGGTCCGTCCTCCCTCTTTGCCTAGCGGTTAAGTAGATAGTAGGTCCCCTCCCTGGCCCCGCAACCAAGAGTCACTCGTCGAAAGCTGACCAGGAAGACAATAACAGCTATTTCAAGATAGCAGAAAGACAAGGCAATAGGAAAACAATCATACCGTGGATAAAAAGGGCTTTTCTATGTGTTATGCCCTACGTTACATTCACCCTATTTATCTTCATTCTCTTCCGCAGCGAGCTAGTATGCCCAAAGCCGGCAGTGCGTAGGAGGTCACTGATCGAGCACTCTTGCGCCGACGAATCCGGTCTTAGATAGACTAGGCGAAGAAAGGACAACCTGCTAGTAAGAAGGTTTCTTTCAGACTTATGGAAAGCCTTACCTCTTTCTTGGACACGTTTTCGCTGCGCGCCTCTATGATAAACGAAATGGCAGACATGAACAAAGCATATAGTTGGTATGACGAGATATTCTTCTTTCTCGACGGAACAACCTTTTTATCAATATGGATTGTAGGTCGAGAGAAGATCCTCCAGCTGCGGGTACAAGGCAGTTACACTTATTTCAGCATGTACTGACTTCTAAGCGAATTATTTTGGATTGTGAAGTATGGTTTCAGGGTTTGTCAACCAAGTGGAGGAAGCGATTGGTATCAAGTTATCAGAGCCTGCATCCTCTGAGCAATACTTATCCTCCTTGATAGCAACAGGTGCTCAAGAGGGGGGAAGAAGCTACTTTGTTCTTCTTTTCTTCTTGCCAGCTTGATTGAACCTTTCTCTGAGCTAGAATCTCTTGATCTTTTGCTGCCTTCGGAGTGTGGTGTATCTACGACTTTTCTCCTTTTTATTTTTTTTTTTCTTTTATTTTTTATTTTATTTTTTTTTTTTCTTTTTTTTTACTTTTTAATCTTTATTTTTTGTTTTTTCTTCTTTCTTTAATTTCTTTTTTTTATTTGTTTTCCATCCATCTAAAGGATCTATTAGCTGGGTGGTTCAGTTCAGACTATTTTATGTCCGATCGGTTTGAGGTGAGAAGTAGAATGATGCTGAATTCCTTTCTTGATTAGGTTTTTTCTCTGGTGAAATCGGATAAAATAAAAATAAAGGTAGTGTATTTTCATAACTTAGCAGGAGAAGATGGTATTCTTCTGATAAACCACATGATAAGTAATAAGCCTTCATGGATGGTAACTGAAGCCTTTAATGAGAAATGGTGAACTCTATCAGTTGGAAGTCCGCTTTGAGAGTAAGAGGAGGATGGTGTTTCGTGATTCATTAAAGCTACTCCCAGGTTCTTTAGGTCAAAGTCTCGCCCTTTTGAGATTGAGTTACTTCCTTGCCTGGGCTAGTCGTAATCCCATCTTCTGTACAAGATGGTTAGAGCTAAGCCCTGTACTACTCCTTTGGCTGCAGAGTACCACCTCTTCCTCAACTGGATTAGGTATTCTTCCTCGAACCAGTGCTTCCTCGGACGAAGGTTCTACTTACTGTCGCCTCTACTTTAGGTTTGGAGTGAAGCTACACCTTTTGGCTTTGCATGAATGCCATTTTCCTCTTTGTCTCTTTCCTGCGGGTGCTTGTTTGCTAAACTTGTTATTTGGCTCTCTTCTCTTCCCCCCCCCCTATCGTTGCTGTACACTTTGCTATGGTCAAGTGCGCTCGCTTCTAAGGAGCTAGTACCAAAGCAAGAGGAGCAGGAATAATAGATAAGTCGGTCGTTCGGTCTAGGATTCAAAGTAGGCTGTCTGTCTTGCTGAAGTTCCTCTTCCAAGGCCAATGCTTTCACTCTAAAGAAAGGCTAAGCTTGATAGACGTGAAATAGCAAGTGGAATCAGCGAACAGTTAGTGTATGGCTGGGCTCAACCCGAGTAGGTGCTGTTGTCTGCTGGAGATCCCCCTGAGATAGCAAATAGGAATTCAAGTTTGTTCTGCACTTCGTATTCGTCGAGTGGTAGCATTTCCTTCTCTGCGTCTGATAGGTGTAAGCGTCCCCATGTTATGTGTGCAATGTCCCTCCGTAAGAGCTCTGTATCTTGGTTGGCAGGTTCTGTGTGATAGGCAAGTCACTTTGAGCAGGCATGTTATGAAGCAGGGGAACTAAGCCCAAGGTCAGTAAGGCGTAAAGTAAGTGCGAACCCGAAGCGTGGGTAGAGTGGTAAAGAAGCGTAAAGCTGTGTTGGTTCGATCGAAACATAGAATCCGCTTTCTTGGTTGCCTCCTAGTGGTTTCGCCAACGAGAACGCAGGAAGAGAAAGGCTTTTTCAGTTTCTGCTTTCTTTTATCCAACTGCGATTCAGTATAAGAATACCAAGCCAAGCGATAACGTTACACTCCTAACTCGTATCGAAGAAAGCCAAACTGCTAGTGCTGAAACAAATCACAGACACTCCGCCCCGAAAGGAAACTAGTGAAACCGTCGCGCATGGGGTAAGTAAGCAAAGCCTATTGGAAAGAAAAAGACACCATGGTTCCTGGCCCTTCTTTCTTTATTGCAAGCAAGCGCTTTGGAATCTGAGTACTCAACTCAAAAGCCTCTGTAACCTTAGTATTGAAAATAGCTGGTTGCGTTGAAAAGGCGCGGAGCGATAGATAAAATGGAATCTGTCTCAATGCCCAGCTGATTGTCCACCTCATTAGAAACAATCCATCCTTGCGCTAAGAGCTTTGTATACCAGTCGGCCTAGGTTCTTCCTGCTAAGTCAAGTGCTTTCTCTTTTATACCAGGCTAAGTAAGAGTTGAAATAAGAGTGAAAGCTTGCAATTGGGTTCGAGCTTCTACAGTATGAATTTTACCTTGAAGGTTGCATTCTAGCTCTCAGGTTTCAAGTAGCTTCTTTCTGTAGTTTCAGTAGTTTTAGGCGAGTTCCTTCTTGTCCTATCACTCGTATCAGCTGTAGAATTCTCTCTATCAGCTGCCAAGATTTCCTTCTACTTATAAGACTCAAAGTAAGATACCAGATTGATAATAGCAAATAAGAATTTACGTTGTTCTATTGCAAAGTAGTCTCCTACATATAATATAAAAAGTAGTTAGCAGATTTCAAGTAAGGAATCAGAATAGTAGTTTATGCTTTCGTATCTCGCCTTTAAGACTTGCAAGCCGGAGTTAAGAGATAGAAAGCAGTTGGAGTTTCCTATGGAGTTGTAGTTTCCTACAAATAGTATTACCAAGTCAGATAGAAGAATCACTGCTATCAGAAGTCGTAACTCTTGTTTTTCGCTTATAAGCTTTAAAGTACCGTAGTTGTATACCAAGTCTGCCAGCCAACTATCTGATTTCAAGTCGCTTATAGCCGTCCTCAAGTGAAGAAAGCCAGCGGTGAGGAATAAGAGTCAACCTTTTAGAAAGCAGTTGGTGTTTCGATAGCATTACCTGGAGTATTAGTAGCTCGGGTCAGTATTAAGAAACGGAAAAACCAGAAAGAAGTTTTCAAAGCCTTAAGCTGAGCTGTCGTGTCTAGAGTCTTAGGCTCGGTTCTATCGTAGTAGTTTCCTAGCTGGCCTAGAAGTTTGATTAGTGGCTTGACGACCATCTTGTATTGTATAGCTCCGACTGCTGACTTTGCAGTCTCGTTTACCACGGGCTACTCGTTTCCATACTATAAGCAAGAAGAAGAAAAGTAATAAATAAGCTTGATATGAGTTTTCAGGTTAGCTATCAAAGTTCAGTAGTTCCCTCCGCAGTAGTAGCTCAAGGAAGAAGCTTTTCGTTTACATACTTTTATTAAGCAAATCCACCTTTCGTATCAAAAAAGTAGTAGTAGGCTCTAGCTCAAATTCTAGTTAGAAGATAGAAGAACCAAAGCTAGTTACAAGATTAAGAGTGAGGCTGCAGGCTTTCTATGTCGTATCTAGTCTAAGCTATCAGTTAGTAAGTAAGCGAGGCAGTTTCAATCTACTACGCAAGTCGTACCTATAGTATTAGGAGCTTACATGTAAGAATGCAAACAAGCTAGCAGAATCGCAAGTCGTTATTGCTGTTATGGGTTCTATTGTTTTCTATTTCATCCCGGTATCAGAATAGCAAGCTCACTAGTAGTTTCCCCTGTATTAATAGTAGGATTGCTTTGTAGCTGTAGTTTAGATGGTATTAGCGGAGCTATCAGATTCAAAACATGATTTCAGTTATGGTTTTCCATACTTTAACTTAGTATTAGCTATAGAATTGAGGATTGCCTTTGAAGATGGCTTGCTTGTATACTGAGTATTAGAAAGCTAAGCATTTCTAGCTGTTGTTTCAGCTTTCGTATCTACTGTATTTGCAACTCACATCTCAGATTCAAAGGAAGCTACAAGAATGTAAGACAGGTAGTTGGTTCCATAGTCTTAGTCAGTAGTAAGTGAGCTAACAGTTTGCTTATTCGATCTGTAGTTTAAGTAGTAAGAATCTAAGCTAGAAGTTTTCTTTCCCCAAGTTGCTATAGCATTAATAAGTGAAACGCCATAATTCAGTAGTGAAGCCGTAACTTTCGTATTAGAATCAAAGTCAGCTGCCAAGATTCCCCTCTAGCTAGAAGTTTTATGTCTGTCTCGTATCTTGCCTTGACGACTTCTCGAATCAAACTACGAAAGTTCATGGCGGTGGGCGGTTGGTACTTCAATCGCGGGCCTTTACTTTAGGATTTAGATAGCCCCTCTCTAGTCTGTCAAATACATCTATTCTTACCACCACAGCCATGCCTCTTACTCTCTCTAATGTCCTCTGTGTACCATAAATTACCAAAAATTGACTATCTTTCTCTATCCTCTCTGAATTCCGATCATTCACTTCAAGAAGCAGCTCTTCTATTAAATAGAATAAAGTAAATAAGGAAATCCCCTTTCGAAAATGAGTTTCCGCAGCTGTTTCATTCGCACATCCAAACTTACCATCTCCACTAGGATCCGGATCTGTCTTATTGACCGGCTTTGGTCGAGCAACCGCTACATTTCTTGAACGGCTACTGCCTACATAACTAGTCTTCCTCTCTTCAAGGAAGTCAGTATCAGACCATATGTAGTTCTTGGCTCCTCATTTTTATGCAATTATGAAATGACTCATTTTGATGGAGATTTGTAGCATCATTTAAGTAAATACAAATTGAGATCGTAGAAACATGAGCTTGTGATATAGCTACACCTAATTCAAGACCGGTTAATGCTAGAACTATAAATAAGGGACCAAGATCTCCTATGAAATAGAAAATATTATTCATAAATAGCATAGTCCAAGCAAACCCACTTAAAATCTTTACTGAACTATGACCGGCCATCATATTAGCAAATAAACGTATTCCTGAGCTTAATGCACGAAAACAATGAGAGATTAGCTCAAGGAGTACTAAAAAAGGTGCTAATGGCAGTGGGACTCCCGCAGGTAATAAGAAGCTAAAAAAATGAAGCCCATGTCTTTGAAATCCAACGATCGTAATGCCTATAAAAATAGAAAATGAAAGAGCCAAAGTAATGAGAAAATGACTTGTCACTGTGAAGCTAAAGGGTATCATACCCTGGGGATTACGAAATAACGAAAAAGTAAAAGTGACCGAGATGCAAGGGAAAAACTTTTGTTTCACATTTCCGGAAAGACCACCTATTTGCTCGTTTACCAGGTTCGGCACGAAATCATAAATAAGCTCTACCAAGGATTGCCATGCATTTGGCACTGACTTGCCCCCGCCCTTTTTCGTCACTAAAAAAATCATCAGTAGCACAAAACCGAGAGTGATTAGCATATACAAAGAGAGATTGGTGAATGAAAAATAAAAGTTCCCCAGATTAAGATCCATTATTGGGTGAATCTCAAATTGATTCAACGGGCTCGGGTTAGGGCTTCGGAGTAACCGAGCGAAAAAATTAGCGACCTCGGGGTTCGGAGCGCCGTATTCCCTCTCGTATAATGATCTCATTATATGACCAATAGGACTATTGGCAACCCCATTAGCCTGGATACTCCTGAAGATACCCTCATAAGTAGCCGGACTTCCCGGAAGCAAGGAATTTTCGATCAATACCTGACGGAAGAAAGCCATGGTATACTCGCCCGGCGGCACAAACCTTCCGGTTTCGTACATGTAATTTTGAAGGCTAACGCTCACGCTATACTCATATGGATCCGTCCCCTGGGGCAGGGGGTAAGGGGGGTTAATGGGAGGTAAGGGAGGTAAAGGTTGCTCCCTCGAGGCTATCGCCATTCCGCGAATACTAATATGATTAGGTTTACTAGCAGCTAATAGCATATTTCTATCCTTCATATCCCTCAATCTCATCGTTACTGTCCATCTTTTGAAGCTCCGCTCTCCTTCTATTGTATCGGAGAGACTTTTTTGGTGGAGACGTGGGTTCTACCCAACGAAACGCAAAAAAAGAACATTCGAACAAATAGACTTGATTCCATGACAAAACAAAATGCTAGCTTCCCAGTACAGTAACGCATACACTGGAGCGTTTGTCCCATCGACGAGGGCCAATGAGACTATTCTACGAGTTTTCTGAGGAGCAACATGAGACTTTCTTTTCCTCCGGCTACTAAGATGTTTCAGTTCGCCAGGTTGTCTCTTGCCTGCTCATGGATTCAGCAGGCAGTTCAAAAGGTTGACCTATTTGGCCAGATCTATCAATTTGCGAATTCAATGCAAGATGAACATCAATCAATCTATAAATAGGTAAAGGAAGGCGTATCACAGGGGTTTTTTTTTCTATTCACTTCCGCGGGGTTAGAAATTGAAAACATGAACACAAACGAAATCGTATTGAAGTTACATAAAAAAAGAAAAGGGAGGAGATGGATCGAATTCAGTCTTTTTCCTTTCTTTGATGATCTTCATCTATTTGAATTCCCTGCGAGTGAAGGATTTCTCGTATGGAGACTCTCCTCTTGAGCGCTATCTGATCTTATTTTTTTATTTCAAATATGGGACCCGCCTTTTTAATGGGACATCCCGGCAACAGGCCTACTCATGCATGTGGCCAAGTACTCGACTAATCCTCGGAGCGAAGGGATGAACGAATTCTCGAGGTCTGGTTCATTGAGGTCAGCATCACATGAAACCTTTAGCACTTCCGTTCGTGGGCCTTTGGATGGAGTATGGCTGGAAGGTCAGCCTAGCTAGTCTTGTCAATCGGCCCTGACTCGTCTTCTCCTTGGTACCTACCGCTATTGAACTTCGGTACCTATATTCCTGAAACAAGACAGACCTTCATGAAGACCATATATTTTTTTTAATAAGATCGGACATTTCCACATTGAGGTTCAATTACATATGAAAAAGAATCCTGGACTACGAAAGCAGCCCTTGTGTGGTAGAACCCGGTCTTCCACCGGGCGGTCAGCCAAGTACTGAAGCCCCTATCTTGATATAGAATAGAAGTGAGTTCACACTAGCCAATAGAAGAAGCCCTATGATGAGCCTAGCCCTGCTATCAATCACTTCGGTAAAGGGATCGAAAGATTATGGTCTGAAATAGAGATTTGAGGGTGAGTACGTGCTGAAGAGCAAGGACTGAAAGTGCGTTCATCTTTCTTTCTGCTAGTAGTTTCCTGCTAATAGTGATTAGTGAGTGCCCCATACATAGCCAATGCCCGCCCATGTTCACAGTTGCAATCGAAGTTTGATCGCAATTTTAATTAGCACAATGGCATTCATTGGATTTTTCCTATGTTGGTGTGATGACTTCCTGCCTCTGAAAGCTCCGGTTCCTCAAAACAAAGGAAAAGTATCATCTCGTGCTTGGACTTGGGCACGAAAGGATAGCTGGGAAATTGAGCATAGACTGAACTTCTATTGATTATGAAAGTGAAATCAAACTTCGTAGAGAGAGATCATTTAGTGATTTGATCGTCTAAGATGAAATAACATAGTATACGGCCTATAATCTTGCTTCTTTTGCATTCAACAAGAAAGAGAATTGGTAGTCCACCATCATAGTACCTGAGTTTGATTGAATAGCTCTATTTGTAGTCTTCTTGTTTTTGAGAAAGTGCTCTAGACATCGGTTCATCCCGAGCACCACATAGTTTCCAGATGCAAGCAGGCGGGGAAGAGTTTATGGTTCTGAGAGGACATTCTTTTGTTATTGAATTTAGGATTGGGAAATTGATGTATGTCAGTGAAGAATGCAAGTTGACCAATAGCAGCTATGAAGAACAGCACCTGTGCAGTATGTCATTTATAACGGATTGACCTTGAATAAGCCATTGAAATGCTATCAAAAGATAGCTCTGTTGATAAGTTATTTGAGTTCTAGATGTCTACAACTTACCACACTCGTTTTCCCTTTGTATCACCCGCAGAGCAGACTTCTTTTGTCTAAAGCTGAAACCTCTTTCTTCAGTGAGAAAAAAAGGTTGTTCTTTGGAGGGACATTCCTGGCTAAACAAGTTCTTCGGGTTTTTGCTCTGATGAATGTGAGGGCGACACCCTGAGCCTTATATTTCATCACATTTGTTACTAAACACGGTAAGGTCATGTGTGCTTTATGACCAATAAATAAGAAGCATTCAATTGTGGTGGAAAAGAGTTCACTCTCAGAGAAAAGATCGCCGTCGTGGAAGTGAAGAATTCCAGAACGATAGATTCGACCTGGAGCGCTATCTGGTTATAAGTGTTATATGCTTTGAAAAGCCAAAGGAGGTGTTGAGTTTTCATGAAGAAGAAGCTTATCATACCATGAACGAATCAACAACCATCTGTTAGTCACACACAGTGTTAGCTTTTAGTTTGAATCGTAGATAAGCCTTCCTTAAGTGTAATTTGGCTTGGTTTAGAATGTTGCAATGGAATACCAATCTACCGGATTTGACAAATCAAGTAGAACCGCGTAGCTCACACAGCGGGTCTTAGAGAGGAACCACAGCAGTCTTAGGGAAGAAGAAAGAAAGCATACTGGGCTAGCACACAACTCGAAATTCATTAAGATTTTGTTTGATCTCCAAATGCTATAACTAGCAATAAGGGCTAGACATCCTAGAATCAAAGTGCACAGGTCTCTAAATCAGTATAATGTTGATTTTATCAGATGTTCTCTCTTATTTAGATACGAGAAAAAAAGGTTATTAAGCCGCTCACTTGCTTAAGAAAATATTGATTTAGTGGATACCTCCCTCGTTCTGTGGGATAGGGAAGACTGGATTCGAGAAATACGAATGACAGAATTCATTGTAAAAAACAACAATCTATTAGAGCGTAGTAGGTATACCAAGCAAGCTCTCTTTCTTCTTCAATGAGAACCGGGTAATTGTGCTGTTCATCGCTCCTGATCTAAGGCACTCTCGCTGTTAGAAGTTAGAAGTCTTTTAAGAAGCAAAGGAAATTGGCGCTATCTCTTCATCAACAAAAGGGATCCACAGCCTACATCATTCATTCAAAGTACTTTTTCTTCCTGACCATACCGTTCTCGGGGATCACTCCACATCAAGATAGAAAGAATGCTACATCCTACTCTCCTATTCAATGAGGAAGAACTCACACAATCCAGAAAGATGAGTTTCAATCGATTACCCACTCAAAGAAGCACTCAATACTTTCACTACAAGCCTATGTGAAATAACACCATGTTTGTCCTAAGCATTCTATTCTAGATGACTTGAACTTGTTTCAGAAGTAGGGCCTAAGCAAGAAGAAAATAACAATTGATAAACAACTTTCGAAAAGACAATAGCCAGGTAGCCAACAACATGGATTTGCCACGGACAAGGATCTTGCCACCTTATTGTGAATTCCCTTTTTTATTCAATTGTGTACTCGTTCCTGTTGTTGTGCCATTAGTGACTTGAGAAGACTGTGTGAAAGAGAGCACGATGCCGACCAAGTCACAAAATAGGTTCTCCCGATTTAAAAGTAATTTGTTGATGCTTACACAATAGGTAGACCCCACTCTTCTCTTTTTCTCCTATCCGCCTTGCCTTTCTTCGAAATGACACTCTCTTTTCTAAGTGCGCTCTTTTGTAGTACCTATTAGTAGAAGATTAGCTGGAGTCATTCTAGTTAGAAAGTATCTTATACGCTTTCAATGTCTACTTCAAAGCCGAAGGAGGAACTCAACTCAATAAAGCGGTTAGGCAAGTAACTAAAGAGAATTCAAGTACAGCACGGAGGGAACTAAAGAAAGAAGTTCGGCAATGAACAGCAATGCAAGCCGGGGTAAGGGCAATAGCAGCTGTCTTCCTAATCAGCAATGCAAGCCCGGGTAAGGGTAAAGCAGCAGTCTTCCTCTGGGTACTAACAAAGAAAAGGAATAAGCCCCAAGCATAGAAATGGAAAGCAATGCGCGGAATAGAAGGAAAGGAATCCCTCGGAATAGAGGGAAAGGTAGCAATGGATAAGGAGAATAAGAATAGAGGGAAAGGTCGCGCAATGGTAATGGAAAATACGGTGTTTCCAAATGAGTGGGTGAATCAACTAAGCGAAAAGCTAATCACGGAACTGAATTCAAGATGTGAGAGTCTAACAAATGCTGTGAGAGTCTAGCAAATGCTGAATGGGAGTCTAAATGCTGATTTCATTCATCAATAAATAGTCTAACAAAGTCTAACAAGTGCTGAATGAGAGGAATGAGAGTCTAGCAATGCGGATTGCCTTGAATCTTGTTGATATGCAGCTGTCTGTCTATCGGTGCTATCATCTTGCGGAATGGTAGTGAATAGAGAGGCTAATAGAAGTCGAAGACGCGGAATGAGGCTGCACGAGAGGAAAGGAATTAGGGTCTGTGGATCCAGTAGGATCTGCGTCCAGTAGTAGTAGTAGGCTAACAACGAGGAATGACAGAGAATCGAGAATCTTACCCTTCCAGCATATCTTTAGGTTGAGATACCCTTCCGGCATGGCATATCTTTAGATTGAGAATCTTACCCACCCCTCCAGCATATCTTTAGATTCGGGATTGAGAGTAGTATAGCGCTGATGGAATGCGAGTAGCCCGGTGCCGATGGATTGAGAGTCTAGGTCTGGTGCAGATTCCAGGGATTGAGAGTAAGTAGTCTCTAGTGCTGATCCCGGGCTGTAGACGGAAGATGCTTTAGTCTTTAGTCGCAGGCTGTTCGTGGAATGGAAGATGCCGATTTAGATGATGCTGATTTAGATGCCGAGGAACGTGCTTGCTTTGGCGTATATAGCACTTTCTTTCCTCTCCCTTACGCTCGAGCTTCTTTCCTTGAGTTGAGCTCCGAACTGATAACATAGATGTTGCTCCTGTAGCTAAAGCGGAGAGGAAGGTGTTGATGAGTTGAGACACCTTTCTCGAAGCGGAGGGAGATATAGATAGGGCGTAGAACTATTCGTTTTAAAAGATGTAGCTCAACCGGTGGGCCTCCTATTCCTATTCCTATTTGTTCCTATTCGTCTATCGCGAACAAGCCCCGCCTCAGCTCTCCCACTTCTTCTTCTCTTTCTTTTTCCCAGATCTACCACTTGGAGCCGTTAACCCATGACAGAAAAACCTCTCCTGTTTGTTGAGTCGAGCGGCTCTGCTTTGACACAGGGCGAACCCTGCTTCCTAGCTTTCCATCTTGTTCACCATGTTACATCCGGTTACACCACTAACCTTGTGTCCATCCCTTCTTAGGAATGGTTAGACATCCTCTGCGTTCAAGACTGAAACACGCCCCCCTTCTTCAAGAAAAACTAGCTTATCTTCTTGCTGACCAACCAAGTAGGAATGATCCTCTGGCTCTATAAACTGCATATCCCCATAGAGTTTGAGTCTCTCTAAAAGGGAATCTGCCTCCTCGAAAACACTAGATTTATTGGTTGCAATGAATAATTCAGCACCATACCGGGTGAAAGTGATTCCTGGATAGTCCATCCTTAACGCACAATCTAAAGTCTTAATCAAGAATGTATGAAATAGAACATCTGTTATCTCACCTATTCGTGGGATTCCTTGGTGGGGTATATGGTATGGTGAATAACCGTCATTGATGGTACAAAACATAAATCGTCTAATTAGTTTGAGCACATCTGGATTAAACCGTCCAATAAAATCTATATTATCCAGGATAAATAACTTATCGAGACCTTTGATTGATCTCCTTAAATAAAACTTGTACAGTCTTGTAACTCCTTGTAACCCCTGCAGAGCCAATATTCTAAGGGATTAACCTGCTCTGGTTTAGCGGCCATCACCCTAACTCGTTCCCACGAGCGGGAGAGAGTCGACGAACACCTTCCAGTAACCTGGTAACCTCCACCACCCAACCGAATCAAAGTTGAGAAAGGTCTCACTTTGTACTTATGATTGAATGCGCATAGACCCAAGGGTTCCTGGTCAGCAAAGCCTTCTTTAGAGAGATGGGAGAGAAAAACCTTCCCACCAATGAACGTGCTTTCGACAGATCCCCTCTCTTGGAGAAAAAGGATTTAAGATTGCTCGGCGACATGTCCATGGATCAGCTAGCTAGCTAAGGAGGAGGGGGGACAAAAGAAATCAGTGTGGCTGTGAGCTGAAACAATTTCCTCTTTAGTTAAATCCAGTGGGGCTCTCCCCCACTGTTGTTCGCTCAAAGAAATGACCAGTTGCAAATCAATAAAATACTAAACGCCTGTTTGGAACGCAGGAATTTTACAGAAATCTTGTATGAATTTCACAGAAAACAGTTCAATTTTACAGAAAAAACGCAGGAGTGGAGAAAGAATCCAGTATTCCAAATGGGGCCTAAGTATAGAGGAATATATACGCCATATTCTCGTAAGCATGATGAGTTCAATGATGACTTGCTTGTATTGTGTGCACATGATCGAGCATTGTAGCACAAGTTGGGATTGGAGGTATCTGTTTGGGAGTTACGTTGGTGCCCATATGTTTGAAGTGGATGCAGATGTTTTGAGATGACTAGAACAGATATATATGTCCGTGTGCAGTGAAAAGAACAAAACTAGTTACCTTGGGTGGAGTTGGCGGCTGAGCTTGGTTCTCACAGGTGTGAGAATTATTGGAGGCTGGCTTTCTTGAGTCTGCACAAGATCCATGGAGGTCAGAGAAGCGATGATCACATAAGCGGAATATATAGTGTTAAGGATTAAGCATATTGGAGGAATAGTCTGGTATATAGCTGCATGCAGGTTGATCTATCACCTGATGTTTTGCTTCTTCTTACTCTCAGCTGTGGTGGTAGCAATAGTTTGCTGCTGATGGCTCACTCATAGGCCCATCATCTGGTGGTTGGGGATCTTCAGGGAGAGCACCAGCTTCATGCTCTGTTTGAATGTGTGGGGAATTGCATGCTGCTGCTTCTATTTTTAGGGGGAGCGCAGGGGCTGGTGGGGGTGGTGTTTGGCCTAAAAAGAAGAGATGTGAAGTGACTGAGACATGGGATGAACAGCGGGAAGCAGTACTACTACACAGCTAGGGCTTTTCTAAGTGAACGGTGGAAAAAGGACACTGGGCGAGGCGTGAAAGGTGACGTGACAAAAGCAGTATTTTCTAGTGATATTTAGGGCGTACGGCTTGGTAGGAGTTGTCGTTGTTTCAGTGCACTAGAGTTGATGTGGTGATTAGCGGCCCCTACCAACTGCTTTCATAGGTACTACAGTACAATATATTATCTAATTATGGAAACTTAGTTCACATCTTATTATATAATAAAGCGATGTAGGTTCAAGGGCACAAGCAATTTAGGAAAATAGAGCTTATAAAGTTCCACCAGAAAGTATATGGGCATTGCTTTGGCCAAGCCATAGGGCACAATTTGAATTCCGAGCTTCTTTTTTTTCTAGATGAGGTAAGCTTTAGTACTAATTTTTCCATTATTTTTAGTTGTCGCATTTTAGTTTCAAAATAAACTAGCCAACAAATATTCGGATGCATGCAGTACTTTTTAATTAAAACAATTTGGCAAGCAATACCACGAGTCAAACTCGCATGCACACCTCAAACGATGCTACACTTCCAAGCAGTCTCTACTCCATATAAAGAGGGAGTTCGTGCGTCTCGTGCCATCGAGCGAAGCGGCGGGCGTCGCCTCCTGGTCTTCTCGTGCGATCCAGCGGAGAGCGAAGCGGCCTCCTAGGCTTAAACGGTGAAATTGCAAAAATCTGACCAAAAATCCACACCCAGGGTTCAAACCCTGCTTGCCAGGTCAAATGGACGACACCTGAAGGGGCTAGCCAACATGCATTTGTTTCTTTTGTGAAACACACAACATTGTGTATGGTAATATATTAATTTTTATCCTGAAACGTAAAAAAATATATGAGCCAGACCGCCGTGCCTCAACAGTGGCCCAAGCACGGCACGACGAGCAGGTCGTGCTGTGTTTGTGACGAGCTAAAATCGTGTCGTGGCTCAGCCCATTTAGACATCTATACCCGTGCGCTGAAATAAACAGAAGGCCAATCAACTGACACATTCCATTGGGCCTGAGAAGAATGACCGATGCAAGTAAATGTGACGCACATGTACCCACATAAAATCGGATAGCATTGATTGATACTTATTTGAATTAATTCTATGCTATCTTGATGAAAATCGATCGTCATGGTGTTACGATTCATCCACCAGTCGTGACAACACTTGCACGGGCCAACCAAGAATATAGTATGACAGCAGTGGACAACGCCGCAAGAACGGTGAAAATCACCATTGCAAAGCACGGCCATCTAACTAGTATTTCCTTATTGTGCAGCGGCTGGTGGCCACCATTGTCTTACACCATCGAACCGATGAGGAGATCTAGACAAAACAATGCCCACATCGCTCTCTAGGGAAGCTTAGGCGACCATCAATCTCTCATTGTCATAGCTCCATTACTTCCTTACCTATCTAAGTCAGGTACTGGAAGCCCACACACACAGACACTGGTAAAGAGGAAGGCGGGGGCTTTCTCCTTTCCTTACACAGTTTAATTTGGGACTCACAGCGGAGGATCTTGTGGCCACCGATTAGGTTTGGATATCGAGCCAACTCGGCTCGTGAAGGTCATGAGCCAACACGTTCGAACGATCATTAGATCAAGTTTTCAAATGTCTGCATGCAATCCAAGTATAAAACTAGCATTTGAATTAGCAAATGCATAATCGGTTCCATATAATTAACCAACACATGGCAAGATCAGTCTACAATCAACCTTCCCTTCCTGCGTGAGTGGTGTATATGGCATGTCGAGGGAGCATCTATGACACAAATAAAAGAGCAGAGTTGGAGCATACAGAGTTTGTGCTTGGGTGTAATGTATTATGTCTTGGGAAATCGGGACCCGAACTACAGAGATGGAGTTGGGAAAAGCTGCGCCGACGTCAAGATCAGTCTATTCCCTGGTTATTTTGTAGGCACTCTTCTTCGGTAATCAAAGCGACTAGCTGGTCGACTCTCGTCATTGGTAAGAAAATGCCTCTTCCACTAACTTCTTCTATCCATAGGTGTGTACGTTGTGAAAGGCCTGGCAGGTTGTCCGAAAAATGTAAAAAGTCAAGCATCAAACTAGGAATTTCTTTCATTCAGGAATGGACACTGGAAAGACTCTTTTTCCGTACCTGCAGAGTGAGTATTGGGGAGTCGATTCGGGCCAAGCCCAGTTGACTACACGGGTTCGGGTTCCCGTAAGGGTTCGTGGAAGGCCTTTCTTTCGATACAATCATCGAGTTGATAACTCGAACCATTGTCTCAACCTTGGCGGCCTTGTCTGTAACCTTCTGCTTGCTTGTCACTACCTCAAGTATAAGGGAGCTCACGAAACAAGTAAAGAGTAGGACTTAGCACAGTTAGCACAGGGAGAACTAGTACAGTATGGGAAGTAGAGAACATAGTCCAGAGTCAACATAGGTTCTAATGGGGCTAGGGAGTAGTATTAGTACACATGGCATTGGGATAGAGTATTAGCCAAGTAGGTAACTCACTCTGCAGGTAAGAATATATGACTAGGTAAAGCAGATCACTCCTCTACGGCGATATCATATGTCTTCTCTTCTGGTCTAAGGTCACTATCATCTGTCTTTGCGCTTGTCAACGAACTAGACTATCTATGTGTTTTATCTCTCTTCTGGTACTACATACTGCTCTACCTGGGATAGGTATTTGGATAGATAGGTGTATACGGGCAAGGAGAAGGAAGTGAGAATATCACTCAACAAGAAGAAAAGAATGAGCAACAAAAATCTGTCTGATAATTAGGACATGGATTTGCTTGTCAACGAGTATATGGCAAGGGAAAAGGAGTCCTCCGATATGCAGAAATGGATTTGCTTTTCTTTGAATATGAAGAAATGGATAATAGATATGAGTTGCAGTAGGAGTTGATGTATGACTAGCTTGTGAGGAGTCTAACCTTTCTAGGTGTTTTGGAAGTGAGGACAGTTAAGGAGGACTAGGTCAGTTGGGTACAGAACATAGGGATTGGGCTTATTTGAAAACCATATTTATCTTTGAGAATTCACCATATTTCTATTTTCTAATGAGATTTCTTTAACAACTTTCCAGTTCAGTAACGAGGACTCCAACTTTGTTTGGACGGATGCTCGATCTCAGTTTATTGTATGCAATGCCCCGAGATTCGATGAAGTCGCTATTTCAGTACTCTGAACATTGGCGGGCTCAGTCAGTCCTCATCCAAGCTCTGGGGATAAGTCAACTTTACTGAAAAATGCTGCTAAGGCGGAAGCCCTTTTACCGAGACTTCCACTATCAAGGACTACCGCTCATAGGGCAGGGGTCCCTGATCCTCTATCATAAGAAAAAAGAGCTTCTATCTATTTGCATAATGGGGAATTAGTAGTATCACCAAGTGGTCCTAATGGACACTCACCAACTGCTCCAACTGTCCCTGCTGTTTCGGGATGCTGCATGAACATGAACTAGCCGAGAAGAAGTCTCGTAGCTTGGTCGGTAGCGAGGCTACAGCCTCAATGAATTAAATAGATATCTGTTCACTAGCCGGTAGCAAGGTAGTATTCCCAAGGAAGCTAGCAATAGGGAATCAATCTAGTATTGACCATGCGGGGGTTTTGAAGGGGGGTCCCACTAAGGTGAATCTTATTGAACCTTCTCGTGCAAACGTGAAAAGCTATGCAAAGAACTTTCTGATTTCATTCACTTTTAAGCCAATTAGCCCAAGTTGAGGAGCCATGTGGAACTCTTACAGTATTAGCTTAGCTCAGTCTTTTTGCTGACCAGAAGAGATCTTTCCCGGATTCCAGGAGGATGCGGCTCGTCAAATTAGTCATGAATTAGGTCCTCGTGTAGGATCGACTTTGTGGAATTCTCATAGGGCTATATAATATAGTCATTCGTACTATATAAAATAAAATAAAATAAAATAAAATAAAATAAAATAAAATAAAATAAAATAAAATAAAATAAAATAAAATAAAATAAAATAAAATAAAATAAAATAAAATAAGTACCCGCACTATTTCAATCAAAGACCGCTGGCAGGCTTACTAGGGCCCAGCAAATTTTGTATATAACTGCTAACTGGCACATCCGTCCTTTGCACCTCGTAATATGTATGTGCTGCCGCTCCCGTAATTGAGTATAGAATAGGAAGACGGAAACTGCTTTTTCAAAAGCAACTGTTGAATCGCATCCCCGCCTCTGGAACTTTTGAATGCCAAGATCTCGCGTAAAGACAAGTATCTTCAGCCCGTGTAAGGGGTCTACTTCGGATAAGCAGTAGTAGAAAGTAAAACTACTGTACCAACCGGGCAGCCAATGACTGGTGTACCAAGCTAAATGAAAGAAACTGGCTTTTGTCAATAATCAGTAGGAGCAGCCAGCGAGACAAGACTTTGCTATTTCATACGATTTGATTGAACTATCTGTCTTTCAGGGAGAAAGAGAATAAGAATAGGTAAATCCCCTGGCTATTCCAAATAAGGGCGGCCTTATTATTACTTACAATTCAGATTCAAGTCGATAGCGATCGGAATACTTCTATCGTTTTTCTTTGACTTATCATTCCGATAGGTTCGTTCCAATTCTCGGGTTTCATTCTTTTCCTGAATTAGGTTTTGCTTCGCACCTTGCAAGCAAAGGCGATCGGAAAAGATGAAAACAATTGAGAGAAATCGGGTTCACGTTGAACCATCAAGTGGAGAATGAAAGAGAAAAAACTCTTTACAACTGCTACTGTAGCTATCTATACCAATTCCAGTGCCTAGGACTCACATTTTCCTAGTATGGATTCGTATTGCTTAACTTGCTAGTTATCTTGCTTGTCTATAAAACATGAACTTCTTATTCTAAAGTAATTTCTAAAAATATTTTTGAATATTCAAGATGAAAGGAAAGGCACGCCAACAACTACAACTAGCCAGCACCCACATGGAAAGAAACTACATCTTTTGTTCTCAACGAGAGCCTTCCCTTCATAACCAGAAAGTGGGCCGGACAGTTCTTTGAGATCGGTACTTCTTAGAAAGTGGTAAATCCTGGCACTTCTTACTCCTATTTCCTCTCACGTGTCAACAAGCAAGTAGGGCGCTTGACCTTAACGTGGTAGGACTCTGTTGCATTTAGAGAGAGGGTGGGAAGAAAGCTTGCTATTGACGCTATTGCTTGTGTTGAAGAAGACCCTTTTGATTCAAAGAGGCGGCGGTGAAAAACCATTCTTTGACTTTGGAGTTCCAAATAGAAAAAACAGTTCTCATTTCTTCTTGTAGTCGATTGGTTGTCCGTTCATCTGCTTCAGTTTATTTGCCCTTTTTTTCCTCTCTTTTTGAAGCTGTTTACTAGTTATCTGTCTGAGAAACAAACTATCACACAATTAAAGCCCGCAATGCACAGAACATAAGGCACATACATACCACTTTAGCACACTTTACAGAACACGAGTGCAACATACCAATTCTAGAAAAACACATAAACAGAATCCAAACAAAGTCACTTAAGAATAGGCAAGGGACACACCGTCCACGCCACCTACTTGAAGAGCAGAAAAGAGTATAGTTAGTGTAAGGAAAGTATTATAGGAAAGACCCTATAAGTTCAGACAATATGCTACATTCTATGATATCCTATTCAATCCCCAGGTTAGCATGCGATGCTCGTCGTGCTAATAAATCCTCTCTTCTTAAAGCCCAAGTAGGACAAAGAAATGCAAGTAAATACCCTCGATTCATTCCTTTTATGCGAGTGGGAAAGCTAGCTAGAAATCAATGACAAGGAGTAGAGCCTAGAGCAAAAGGGCCTGGCGTCAGGTTAGTTAAAGCAAGAAAGTCAATGCTGGTGCTCGCTTATTCAATCCTTTTTTCTCTCCTCCTTTGTGCTAATCACTAGTGCGAAGAACTAGGTCAAAAGGAAAGTCAGCCCTTAATACGGAGTTTTCTACTTGTTCTGACTTGTGTTAGTGAAGCCAGATAGTTCAACTTGCCTGTCCAAAGTCAATCTATGAAAAGTCTTCCTTATAGGCGCACTCAGCTGTAAGAGAGTAGAAGCAATCGGAGTAAATAAATCCCATAGTGAAATGAGCGTTAGATGTTGACTAGACAAAACTAGCTAATACATGTAGTAGGGTAACTTTACCTTTTTTCTCGGTTATGTGAAAAGGTAGAAAACTCGCTACACTTTATAGGAAATGAACTACTCTTAATGCAAGCTAGTCAAGCTGGATGAGTTGTTAGGAATGGCTCAACCCAGGCAGCGCTAAACCTTTCTTTTCCAGGCAAATCTCTCACTTCAATCTTTCTGGGCTAGCTATGTTCTCGGGGCTACACTCCACCAGAGTAGGAGAATCCATCGAGTAATGAAGATGTTAACTTATAGTACAAGCAAGAGAACTCTTAAAAGAAAGAAATCTACTGCTCTATCATTGACAGATATCTTTTAGTCTATAGCCCTACCTAGGGGGAACTCACACTCGCTAGAAGGCAAAATTGAAACAGTAGTGAGGTAAGAAATAAAACTACTCGCTTATTCTCAATATGCCTGCTCTTCGAATTCAAAACTCCTCAGCTATAGCCCTTTCTACATATGTATATATGAAAAAGACAGCAGCTATACAAAGCTTTATCTCGCCACTTGAGAACTCGCAAGCTTCATCAAAGATAGGAAAATCTGGCCTATTGGGTGCCGATCCACTCGATCCTATGCTATGCATTTGTGACCAAGGCGAGGTAAGATCATGAATACAAGATGGCGATGAGTCATGCCAAGTTTGGGGAGTGTTGCTCGTACCCTCATTGCATGTTTTAAAATAGGGCATACAGCCTGTGATTTACTATTGACTTCCAAGTCGACACTTGATTCTATTTCTTTCTCTCTACACTATGTACTGACTTTTCCGGCTATGCGAGAGAGAGACTTTATCTTTGGTCTATAGGCACAAATCCAGTAGAAAAATACCAATCCAACTTCCTCCTAAAATCACTTCTAACAGGCGAGCGCGACTTGTGCGCTTTTTCGTTAAATCGAGCAAATGGATTTGTTTTTCCAGCCACAGAGTATCTAGGGTCATTCCCTTTACCAAACATTGGAGTCGCTGCTCGGGTTTTCTCGAAAGCTTTTGCTTTCTTCGGTACTGGTACTTCGGAATCCGGTGCCAAGCTTTCTGATCTCTCTCCTTGAGGAGAAAATTCCTAGGATTGATGCTCGATTAGATAGTTGATTTCATTTTCTATTACTAGAGCTTGGCAGTGAAGACAGTGCAGCAGATTTTCGCACTACTGGAATGGGTTTGAATCAGAATCTCTTTCTCTTATAAAAGCACAAGCTTCTAGAAGATTAGGTAGATGAGTACCGAGCGGAAGAAGAAACCTATCACGGCGAATTCCGTGGTTCAAGATGTGGTTTCCTGTGCGTACCTTGAGCTGCTGGAGGAAGAGGACGGATAGGATGCCTGTAGAGAAGTGCGGTCAGAAACCAAACCCATTGACTTCTTATTGTTCTTTCGGGTGAAGTCAGATTCGTAAAACAAGGCAGCAGATAAGCTATGGCGATACTTAACTCTCCTCAGTTTAGAAGACGGTATCTTTGTCCCCTTAAACTTAAAGGAAGAGAAGGGCGAAGCATATACCAGTGTTTTGCCAACGGCACGAAGCGAATCTTGCAAGCCAGCCTAGCCCTACGCCTAGATTGATATTCACAAGAACTACTACGTACGGTATTCACAAGAACAATAAGTTGAGAGGAGGCGCAATAAAACAGGACGAAAGCAGTGGGAAGAAAGCGATGCCCGGGCGATGGTAGTACGAAAAGCTCGACTCCTTTGGATTCCGGATTAGAAGTAGCTCCGGCTGCGGCTAGAAGGCAGTTATCATAATTTGAGGATGATGGATTTTTTATTCACAAGCTAGATCGTATTATAAAGGAACGAGGCCCATCTATAGTAGGTGGGTCCCAGCTCTTCACGAGGGTCAGTGCGGCTTTAAAGCTCCTAAGTCGTCCACTATACAATAAAAGAATCGAAGCCAGAGGAAACAAGTGAAGGTGGATCAGCGATTCCTGTTCAGGTGGTTCCAAAACTATAAACTATTCCTCTACTCGCTATGCGAAAAAAACCTGATAAAATAAGTATAGTCTAGATCGTACTCATGAAACTCATATAAGAACAAGGTATGGAAATTAATCTTTACAGATCGGAGGAAGAGTAGGTTATTCAGCCCGAGACTCGAGATGATCGATCTTGAAATGAGAAGAGAAGGACCCACCCAATAAATAAACTATTCCAATGACTTTGTTCGCTTCCCCTGAGGCAACGGCTGTACTCGGCACACAGACCCGGCTTATGAGCAGGATTTCTCAGCCAAGTGCGTATGGTTGCTACCTGTATTCTGATAGGCCACTTAATGACACTGGCTCCCAGTTATTGACTTATGAAGAATGGCTTCTCGATGGAAGAGAAACAATAATAGGAAAATAGGAAGCTGCAGAACCGGCTAACTAGACAAAAGGAGAGAGATTGGCTCAGTTCAGTAGGAGGAATTTCTACCGATTATTGAGTGGTTTGTTTCCTTTCCCCTGAAAGGTCAAATGGTTTATTTTCACCTGTAGTGGGAAACCTCTCCCAGCTCCCAGCCAGGGTTCAAGCAGGAAACTATGTTAAGGAGCTGATCCGAATACAGATACAAGGCCCCCACTCATCACAACGAACGGTGAGCTTTCCCACTAGCCTTCACAGGAGCAGCACAATCATGGCCAAAAACAAAACAAAAAAGATCGTAGTACGATCAAACCAATGGCATTTACCTATTCTAATCTAAGTAGTTTCTTCTTTTCTTTTTAGAGGACCTGGCCAACTCTAATTCCAATGCCGCAATCCTATTGGTTTACTGAATGAGGGTGGGTAGACCGAAACGCTGAAGTGTTGTTATTTACTTCCTTCGATAACATAGATTGTCCACTCTTATGCCCCATGCATCAAAATTGTAGCACGTTTCGAATAAAAGAATCAAAAAAAGTAGGTGGATCGGGATCGCTATTACGAGTATTCGAGTTCTTGTTTTCCTTTCCTTGGAAAGGGAATTATTTCATGAGAAGTGCACCGGTAGAAATGTGACTAAATATGATCTTGATCCATAGCTCGGACACCTGGGACCATACTATTACGATGATGATGGAACGGACCTAGAGATCAGCATAATGGAAGAAGTGACTTCTGAGATGAGAGTATCATATCGATCTAGTATCTACTTTTCACGGGGACCTTGATCTTTCCATCGATCCTTAGGCGAATTCATTTACTTTTTTACTATCTTTCTCGATTCTCTGGAATTTGTCTATGAGTGAGTGAATCTCATTTTCCTGGACTTGGCTAATGTTTAGTCCAGGTACCCCACTTTCCGAACATCCAGTCAGACGAACAAAGTTGCGGCTTCTTGAAATGACCAGCCTATGAAAGAAGCGGAAAAGCGTAACGACTTGATTTTTAGATAGAGGATATTGGAAAGAAGTGCGTAGGTAGGCCTCAACGTGTTCATTGAGTAGCTTGAGGAAGTTTGCCATTGTGAGACGGTTAAGGCCACCCCTAAACTCCTGGACCAGTCTACCAGTGCTATTACTTTTCCCCCACATCTTTAAAGGAATCCTAACTTTGATGCCCCCACTATCTGTAAAAGAGACAAGCAACCCTAGAACGTCAAACTTTTTTTTCCCACCAAGAAAAATGAGAAGTTTCTCAGAGGTAATCTCCTCCCAGCTGACACCGAGGTCTAACTTATCGCAAGAATTTTGGAGTATGGTTCGCGCATGCTCTTTAGCTCTAGCGGCATTAAACAAATTTGGAATTCGTGGAATGCCTAACAAGATTGTGTCCGCATACCTAGCATAGTACACCTTCAAAGGGTGTTCTCCCTCTTGGGAGAAGTACCTTCTTTTAAGATCTTGTCAAGCTGGTGAAGATAACATTGGATTAGAACTTGGGAGATAGAGG